>CAJNDV010022068.1:33941-48302 GCA_905221635.1 Symbiodinium sp. CCMP2456
AAGCCCCCCCGCTCACTACAGTACTATAAATATAGTATAGTCTATCAAGGCCCCTATATTCGGAGCCCCAACCATGAAGGTTCAATGTCTTGATTATCGCGACCGATGGGCTTAGGGTTTAGGGATACTACGAGCACTCCCATCAATGAGCTTCTGGTTCTCGCGGTTCGAAATGACATGCATGTGTGGCGAAGAGCGAATTCTTCGACTAGAGTGGATCCTATTCAACAACCCTGAGGACTAGTAGTGCTGTTTCGGCCCTTCTATTGTAGCTTGCTGAGGCCCCAAGCGCTAACAATAGCCTGGCGTCTCCGCCGCCAGCGTCGGCGAGTTCTCTGCAGTGATGTCCTCTGCGCGCCCCACAAAAAAACGCATTAAACAACAACCCCCTAAACCCTAAACCATTGAAGCGTGAACGCCGATGTCCCAAAGGGATCTCCAAGAGCTGGGAAAGGCCATCCTTCAAGGAGCCCTTACAGAAATCCTCAAAGAAATCTCAAAAAGCAAAAAAGCTCCACTCAGGTCTTCCTTCAACCGGAAGCCGGAAAAATAGAACCTTTATTGCCCTGCAAGGATTCCTGGAACCCTAAATTCACAAGAAGGGCTTGCAGGAAGCTTCCTGTTCTAATCATTATCTCCTCTATGATAAGCCCTTATCGTGACTCTTAGAGGCACCCTTAAGGGGAACACCGTATTATGGATTCCTGTAGTATCCTTTCACGGGGACCCCAATATAGAACCCTCAAGAGCTGGCACCCCTGTTTGAAGGAATCCTATAGCATGATACTGGCTGTCTACATCCTATAGCATCCCTGAAAGGGGGACTCTACCCTGAACCCTAAACCCTAAACCCTAAACCCTAAACCCTAAACCCTATCATAGACGCCTGAAGTCCAGACGTAAGAGGAGCCCAGGTATGACCCCCCCCCTACACCCTAAACCTTAAACCCAAAAACCCTGGGTCGGTCCGAGTTGAAGAGAGGCTTCAGCTGGCCGGAACCCGATGTAATCATGTTCAAACACATGAAGACCTGAGCGCGGAGCGGGGGGGGGGGAGAGGGTTCCCACAATGAAGGTATAGGGTTTAGGGTTTAGGGTTTCGGGTTTATAGGGTTTAGGGTTTAGGGCAATTGAAGGAAACTACAGGTGGGAGGGGGGGGGGGAGTTTAGGGTCTTTAGGGCTTCGATAAGGCTTCTAGAAGGTATATAGACCTTCTATAAGGCTCCTATAACGGTAACTACCCACCTGAAACTGTCCTAGACACAAGGAAACTAACGACAGGTCTGAAGGGAGTTATGGGGGTGAGGGTGTAGGGCTCAGGCTTCCTACGTCACGACCAGCACAAGACACGCAAGCCTTGTACTGTCACACACACACACACACTCACACATACACACGCGTGATCTTCGAAGTCCTGCGCGACGACCTCGAATGCTACACAAAATGTGTGGCTCATGTTCTGCATATCATAGCTGACATGATATGTCAACCACATGTGACCGCTGTGTATTTCCGTCAACGTGAGCCGCCTTCTCCTTCTTCACCTTGTTCCCCCCACGCGGCATGGCACAGGCCGTTTCAATGTGATGTACTACGGCTTGGTGCTGAGGCTCTTTGAAACTGCCTCGCCTCAGACCTCGCGATGTTGGGACGCATGATCACATGAAGAGTTGACGTCTTGCATTCACGGAGGTTGTGGGCTTACGTTTAGGGTCGAGATGAAGGGTTCTATAAGGGATCTCGAAAAGGTTCCCAGAGGCTCCAAATAGACTACCATTATGGAATTAAGTCCCTAAAGCCATAATAGGTATGGTCTTTTTGGACCCTAACCCCTAAACCCTAAACCCAAAAGACCTAATTCCATAATGGTAGTTTTTCTGGAGCCTTTCGGGTTGTCTATAGGCTCCCAGAAGGGCTAGGGGATGTTGAAACACATGCAGACCTGAAGGCGATCCAGGGTTTAAGGCTCAGGGTTCTAAGGCTCACGGTTTAGGGTTTTGGGTTTAAGGCTCAGGGTTCTAAGGCTCACGGTTTAGGCTTAGGGTCTGGCATGCCGAGTTTAGGGCTCAGATGGGCGAATTCCGGGGTTCGAAAAAGGCTCTGGAAAAAGGTTCTATTATGTAGTGTCACATAATGATGATGTTTGCTGCCACTTTCGGAGGGTACTGTTAAGGGTGATTCTATGCGGGTTAATTCAACGACATGAAAATGAAGCCGGCTGGATAATCTAAACCATGAACCCTGAGCTTGCACCCTCTCCGCTAGAACCCCAATACAGGGGCTGTCATGAGTCCTTAATAAGGTTTTGGGAAACTTCAACCCCAAGCCCTAAACCCTAAACCCGTGACGTGCCGCCCTTGAGGGGCGGGGTTCAGGGTTCGTGTTTCTTTAAGGTTGAACTTCGCCCCTTGCTCTCTAAGCTTCGGGGTTTATATTGGGTTTGGAGGTTCAGTCTAAGGCCCTTTAGTATGCAGTAGGGCTTTTCAAGAAGTTTGAAAAGACGGCTTGTGCAGGGTATATAAGGTGTTGATCAAGGTTTTGGTGCCTAGGCCTAAGCAATAGAAACAGCATTTGTGGGTACATTGTAACAGGATCCAGCAAGTATACTATCAAGCCCTAAACCATTAAACCCTAAACCTGAAACCAGGAAGCCCTAACCCACCCCCACATCATTCAACCCTAAGCCATTAAACCCTAAATCATGAAACCCTTAAACCCTAAAACACTAAGCAAGGATTTTGGGGACTTTGGGATGACATTCCGTTCGCTCTGACGTGTGTTGTCAATGTGGTGGGTTTTGGTTCGGGCTTGATGGTTGTCGTTGTTGCTGTTGTTGCTGCAGTTGCAGTTGCAGTTGCAGTGACAGTCGCAGTTGCGTTGCAGTTGCGGTTGCTGTTGCTGCTGTTGTTGTTGTTGTTGCTGTTGCTGTTGCTGTTGCTGTCGCAGGTGCTGGCGCTGGTGGGTGCAGGCTGATCATCGGTGGTGCTGTGTGAGTTTGAAAGGATCGAGAAGCCTCGCTGTGCAGACCCTCACCAACATAGCCAGGCCAGGGCGGGAATCCGAAACTGAAAACAGGAATCCCGAAAACCCGAAACCACCCGAATGCCTACACCCTAAACCCCTAAATTAGATCCGAAACCCCTCCACCCTAAACCCCTACTAACCCTGAAACCCTTGAACACCAAGGCTATGGGTTTAGGAAGTTAACGGGGCTTCCAGAGAATTACGGCCGGTCTTTAGGCTTTAGGGTTTAGGGTCTGAAACACTACTAGGCTCAACGCATCCGCCTAGGCCAAAGAGCTTCCTACTCGAGGCCTCGATGGTTACACCGGGGTTCCGGAGTTTTCACAACCCAGGAACAACCAAGGTAGTCTTGATGTAGGCTTCTAAGATAGAGCCCTAACGCCTAAAAAGATCATAATAGACAAGGTGACAATGACCTATGAGGAACACACAGGAATGATACCACTAATGATTCCCTAACCCCTAAACCCTAAACCCTAAACCCTAAAGCCGGCTCTCGAACGTGTGCCCCAAAGTCTCCTGAATACCACCGAGATGCAAAGGTACCAAAGGTCGAAGCGAAGAAGCAGGCAGAGTAGGAGGAGGTATCGTAGAGCCGTGGCATCATCAACTCCAGGGCGAACCTGAGGCTAGTAGGGTTTAGGGTTTAGGGTTTAGGGTTTAGGGGGAATGACAGGTAGACAAGGCTTCTACAGGGGTTGACACATCTTACAAGAGGTTTGGAAAAGCTACCAAAAAGTTAAGAGGCTACCATAGCTTCTGTATAGGGCTTTTTGATGTCTCCATGGGAGCTTCGAGATGTTTGAGGTTTACTCAGTTTTCCTGTGTTGAAGCCTTGCTGGGGTCTTCTTCTGGCTGTATCCGTACAAGTCCAAGTACTGCACTTAGCAAGCATACTATCACCCAACCAGAAAGCTACAACCGTATCATCCTAAACCCGCTGGACCCTAAACCCGGTAACCCAATTGCCTGATCGCGCTGCCTCAACACAGCAGCTAGATGCAGATAGGCAGGCGAACAAGATCACCGGCTCCAAGAGCACACTGTGGGGTTTGGGGTTTAGGGTTTAGGGTTTAAAGGGTTTAGGGAGAAGCCCAAGCTGTCGGTTTGAACACCAGAACAGAACGTCGCCACTTGGTGAGTGTCACTCAAGTCTAGCATGTTGCCTTAGAGAAGACCCTTCCCCAGAGGCTCAAGCTGGATCTTTTGAGCCTTAGTCGCTTCTTTTGGGCATTTTGTGCTTCAGGTCGAGACCCAATCCGTCACATGTGAAATCCATTATCGCAGGTTACCTAGAGGCTCCATGTAGACTACGATTATGGAATTAGGTCCCCAAAGACCACATCTACTATGGCTTGAGGGACCTAGTTCCATAATGGTAGTCTATTTGGAGCCTCTGGGTTATACTGAAATCTTATCCATGACGTCTTTCTCATATTCTGTTGTGCTATACATCATCACGGAATCATCGTTGAGTCGCTGACTCTCTACCCGAATAAAGTTGTAGGCTGGCCAGCTCTGAGCAGCAGCGGTTTCTTATCTTCCGGACCTCAGGCTCTACTTGGAGGATCATGGGACCTAGTAAGTAAGGTTATAAGTCCCTTAATTGGAGTTATAAGTATAGTTACCCTAGTTATAACCCTACTTACTAAGTCCCATGATCCTTTCAGTACCTGCTTAAGGTGGCTTGATCTTAAAGTTTAGGGTTTAACTAAGCCCTGAGCCCTAAACCTGACAAACACGACCATTAAAGTTGAGGCTTCATTTAAGCCCGAAACCCTAAACTGGCTTTATGAAGCCCTAAACCCTAAACTCCCCAACCTGAAAACATGAGCAGTCCAAAACTCCTGGTTTGGGGTAAAGCGTGCTGAAGTCTGAGCCATCGCCGGGAGACAGCACGCCACCCACCGGAGCAGAAAACCTCGGAGGGCTTGCGAAGTCGCCATGAGTTCCCACGGCTCACCGTTTTGGGGTTTAAGGGTGCCATGAATAATATCTATATAGAGTAGGAATCCTAAAGAAATCGAATTGTTATTTAGTTTGGCTGCTTTTTTTGGTTATCATCGTGTCCCGGGTTTAACAAGCAATAATAGGGTTTCAGGACATTCTCTACATGGAGAGCTCTCTACCATTTAGTCTGCGGGAACCTCTCGCAGGGCCGGTACATGAGGCACGCGCGCTTTTGCAGACGAATGGGGCCCTAGTTCACGCACAGTTCGCCTTATAATTCAAGCACATCCCGTGGCCGTCCAGCCTCAAGACCCCGAACACAAAGACCTCATGCCCCATGATCACCCTAATTAAACCCTAAACCCTCCTACACCCCTAATCGACCAAACCTAACCCCCCTTCGCCCTCAACTGGGTGACAAACCAGTGCTCTCCAAGCTGGCCCTAAACGCAAAGGGCCTAGGACGCAGCTGCGTCGGGGTTACTTACAAATCATATATTCTTATCTCGAAAACCCTCCCAGAGGCTCCAAATAGACTACCGTTATGGAATTAAGTCCCTCATGGCAATAATGGGTATGGTCTTTTGGGACCTAATTCCATAATGGTAGTCTTTCTGGAGCCTCTAGGCCTACCTTCTGCTTTGTAGGTATGTAGGACGCGTTGGGAAACTCTACATTCCAGACCAGAGGTATGTCATCTTCGGCGGGGTGCGTTGCGCCGACGCCAACGGCCACAGCAGCCAAGAGCACCTACCACGAAGGCGGAGGATCGAATAAGGAATAGGGTTTAAAGAACCCTAAACCCTGAACCCCTAAACCCTAAACATAGGGCTTAGGAAGGTCTGGATTTGAATAGGGTTTAGGGTTTAGAGCTTAGGGTTTAGGATTTAGAGTTTAGGGCTTAGGAAGGTCTGGTTTAGGGTTTAGAGTTTAGGGTTTAGGGTTTGGAGTTTAGGGCTTAGGAAGGTCTGGATTTCTGAACTCGAGAATGATCACACCAACCATCCCTGATCCATGTTATCGAGGTCACCGTAAAATTGGCTACAGGCCCCCAAGCCAATCACCAGAAACCTAGGGAAGCCTTGCAAAGCAGGGGTTTTTGGGGCGAAGAACTTGACTGTTCAAGGTCCTGAATACCTAGAATAGGGTTTAGGTTCAAAGAAGGAATTTTAGGGTAGTATAGGGTGCAATTGCAAGGAATTGCTACTATGCCTGTCGTCGGATCTCTAGGTTCAGGGCGATTGGGGTGATGCGGCGTGCATCTTCTGCCTTATTGTGAATGTAATGATAACCTATATCGTATTTATACTTGCTCGACGCTTGCTTGTATCTTGCGCGAGAGAGGGGGACTGCGTGAGTTTGCGTACTGCAGCTCATTGTCTATGCGATTCTCTGTTTATCTGCTTTGAGCAGTGTGCGGTTACTTGTGTGCTCTGGTTGCCCATGCAGGTAATTAAGACTTGCAATGCCCAGACTCTGACGCACAACTCTCCTTGACAGAGACAACCCAGCCCACACAGACCATAAGGCCATCTCACAAAATCTAAATCGGGCTTCGGGGTACGGATCTCAATATTCCGTGAGGCATATGATGTTTGAACCTTGCAGATCACAGTAAAGGTCATATCTAACTTATACAACCTTGCGAACAACTCTTCGGCTGCTGAAATCGTTCGGGGTGGGGCCTGTAACTCTCCAAGTGTGCTAAACCCTAAACGCTAAACCCCGAAACCCCAAACCCTAATTGGTTTGGGGTTTAGGGATTTGGGGACTATAGGTGTGGGGCGGGTGCTCAGGACCGTGGGGCTCGGGGTTTTAGGATTGGGAGCTTCCGGGACCTTTTCGTTTGAAGGTTTCGGGCTTTAGGGCTTCGGGCTCAGTTTAGGGGGTAAGGGCTGAGGGTTAAGTTTAGGGGGTAAGGTAAGGGCTAGGGTTAAGTTTAGGGGGTAAGTTCAGGATATTAACTTGGTATGAACTTCGGGAGCTTTGGCTTTTGTGGCAGCGTGGTATAAGAATAAGAATATCAACTCTCGAATCCAAACAACGCAAGTTTCCCACGGCAGCCACCAAAACTTTGAAGTCCTACTTGGCCATCCGCAGGGCGTCCCGCTCGGCCTTTTCGCCACCGCAGCCTCAATCCTAAACCCTACACACCCTAAACCCCCACCCTAAACCCTAAACCCTAAACCCCCACCCTAAACTCTAAACCCTAAACCCTAAACCCCCACCCCAAACCCTAAACCCTAAACCCCCACCCTAAACCCTAAGGGTTGGCGTCACCCTTGCCCCTGGGTACTTCCTCGTCGGGCTCGAGACCTGCGACGCCAGGGGCGCGAGCTGCCCCGCAACGCGAGGACGGGCCACGGGAGGGTGCTCCGGCTCGCTGCAGCCCTTCGCCGAATACATGGGTGGTTGTCAAAATTATGGTCCCTTTTCGGGTCCTTATTATAATACGGCACCTATTATTTAGGGTACCCCAAAAGGGATCATAATTTTGACAACTACCCCACATGGACAACAGCTTTAGGGTTAAGGGTTCAGGGTTCCGGACTTAGGGTGTAGCGCCGACAACTGGTCGACGTCATGGACTCCTTCATCAAGGCATGCACCGCACGCTGTTCGTAGTGTATCATTGACGTCATTACACTAGATCTCCAAGTGCGGCTGACCTACATCATTGAACCCTAAACCCTAAACCCTAAACCCTATAAACCCTAAACCCTAAACCCTAAACCCTAAACCCTAAAATGGTACCAGAATGATGGTGGAGCTCGGGAAGACTGATGGTTGAGTTCTGCCTTTGGAGATATCACGAAGCCAAGAGCGAGGGACCTTGAGGAGACGCGGATGCAAGGCCCACTAAAGCAGACCGGAAGCAGTTCACAACTCTCGGTTAAATCCTACCGGAACGCCAAGCAACATACTTTTTTTAGGACGTAAGGGGGTCATCAGGAGGAATCCGACAGTCCGAAAGCTGTAGACCTTCACCCCTAAACTCGACACTCCTGGGTCCAGGTAACACCTCAACTCTAAAGGCGTTCGGCCTCCTGTCGATCCAGACTGACCCGAGCAAACATCGGCCAGTTCCTCAGGGAGGTTAGGAGCTCAAGGTTGCAAAAGGGTGTATAACCTAGACCCCCCAACTACCCTCTATTATCCCCCAAATACCCACTACTAAGGACCATAAGGGCTCTATTAAAGGGCCATTGGGGGGTCCTGGAAGTTCATAAACATGTCTAGAGTTTAAGGTGTAAGGTTTCATGAGGGCAGAAGCAAGACACCGTGGGCACGATTCTCCAAACCCGCTGATGGCCGACGCTTCCTCTGCCCTTAAGCCCAACCCTAAATCCGAAACCCTAAGCCCTAAACCCTAAATCCCAAACCCTAAACACTAAACCCTAAATCCGAAACCCTAAGCCCTAAACCCAAAATCCTAAACCCTAAATCCCAAACCCTAAACACTAAACCCTAAACCCCGAAAGGCTTAGATCCATCCCTTCGCCGAGTGGCAACAGTGCGGCGCTGACGCAGGAGGCGATATGTACAAAGGGCCCTTCCTGCCGAACGCACAGCTGGTTATGAAGACTTCAGAAGGACTTGAAAGGGTCTGAAAGGGCTTTGCAAGGTTGCTGCGAAAACCTTGGTGGAGCTTTACGAGGTCCCGTATAAAGAGAAGTTCATAGAGTCGTATAGGGACTTACACATTCCTTGACACTAGGGCTACCTTCTTCATGAGTCCTTCGAAGAAGGACCCTAACACCTGGGACTGCAAACCTGAGGAATGCAAAACACGATTCCCCACCCTCAACCCGAAAGCAAAAAAAAACCCAAAACACTGAAACCAAAACCACAAAACCCCGAAACTCGAAACCCAAAGCCACAAAACCCTAAACCCTAAACCCTAAACCCAAAAACCCGGAAAGCAAACACACAAAAAGCAAATAGCAACAGGGTAGACCTCAGCATACCACATCGAGCGACTCAAAGAGGGGTGAGGGTTTCCAGGGTTGGATTCGAGGGTTACCTGAACCCCCAACAAACCCACCCTTCTCAATCATGTGGATAAGGCAAGGATAACTAGCCTAGAGGCTCCATATAGCCTACCATTATGGAATTAGGTCCCAAAAGACCATACCTATTATGGCTTTAGGGACTTAATTCCATAATGGTAGTCTATTTGGAGCCTCTGGGTGGGAATTCGAACATTCCTGGGTCCGGCTAGGGCCTAGGAGCAAACAAACAATCATACTAGCAACCCACTCGGTTGACAACAGCTCCGATCAAGATACTTGCGCTACGGTATGGTTGCATGGTGCGGAGAGTATAAACCCTAAACCCTCAACCCTAAACCCTAAAGTAAACCCATCAGTGCTGAAGCTGCTAACTCCCCGCAACAAGTATCCTAAAACAGCCGAAGACCCCTGGCACCGAATCCAGTCCTTACCGACAGGTAGGGACTCGCCCAGCACCAGCATCAGACCTGACTGGATGATACAGACGACAGTGGGTGAGAGAGGAGGTTCAAGGGTAATATAAGGGCTTAATAACTAGAATAGGGTTTTGGGCCCATTATACTGTAGATATAATAAGCAACCCCAAAAATTGTATTGGTAATTATTAAGGCCCCTACATTACTGCATGCACCGGTTGTAAGCCAGAAACCCAGAACCTCTGTCGGAGATCTATACTTCTCCCACACCTAAACCCTACACCCTAAAATCCTAAACAACTGATTTAAGTCCCAACAGAGTTACACAAGAAGATGCGTAGAGCCTGGGTGATCTCCGCCGCTTGGTATTTCTGCGTAGCTAATCAAATCGGACAAGCTGGTCTGCTTAGTCGAAGAATTCATAACCTAGAGGCTCCATATAGACTACCATTATGGAATTAGGTCCCCAAAGACCCTACCTATTATGGCTTTAGGGACTTAGTTCCATAATGGTAGTCTATTTGGAGCCTCCGGGTAAGCCACTCAATCGGAAGGTTGCTAGAGGTTCTTTTGGCCCAGAAAGTCCTACTACGGTTGAGCACAACATGAGAAGCGTGTGTTGCAAGCAACGCCTTTTTTCATAGTGTTGGGGTCAGAACAACTATGTGTGATAGTATCACCCTTGAGCCCCTATTTTGAAGAAAAATATCACCCCCAAACTGAGCCTCTACTATGAAGAAAAATACCACCCCAAACCCAATCTACGGCCCGGTGCATTATCAATGCTCGCATCACCTCTGAGAAGAGGTGAGCCGGGCTTTCTGCCCCATAGGATCCGAAGCACCTAAAAAAACCGGGGATGCATCCCGAAATCCTTGCAGAAATCCGGCTGGTGAGTCGGAGATTAGGGCTTAGGAAAAGCTGAAGCCCTATTCCCTCAACCCTAAACCCTAAAACCCTAAACCCTACTCACCATGCAGGGAGTTAGAAGACTTTGGAGAGAACTGTTGCGCCCTCCTCTTTCTACCTTTTTCGTAGTGAACATGCGGATGTGGAGGTGGACCTGAAATCACAGACCCCACTCCGAAAATGGCAACCAAGATCCAAGAACCCCAAAACATCAATCCCCCAACCCCAGCACCTCAACACTCTATTATATATATATATATATATATATATATATATTGTTCAGAAGTTTCACAACGTGTCAACTGTCAATCCGACAATATGGCCCACACCTGAAACAAACACCGCTCTGAGCCAAGAAGCCGATCGACTTTGCGGCTAGCACTCGTGGCTTCAGAAAGTTCTCAAGCGAGATCCCACCTTAGCTAACCCAAAGGCCTTTCAAGGGCACTTATGGTTTGGGGCTTAGGTGTCTCAGAGGCCTTGGTCTAAAGCACATTTTGTGCGGAGCTTTCGGTTGTAGGTGTTAAATAAAGCTTCTAAGCGACCCTACCTAACCTTAAACTGCCCTAATGTAGGGGCCTTAACAGTTGGAATAGAGTTTTGCGGTATAATAAGGACCCCCCCCCCCCAAAGTAGTATAGCTAATTCTTGAGGCCCCTACATTAAACCAGTGCCCTTATAAGGTCTTGAACCGGACTTGTGATCTCTGCGGACCAGCTTCTGAGGATGCACTTCACCTGGAGACAAGGTGCCAGTTGAAGGCTGGAGGACAGGGACCCGGGACGGGGAGGGGCGGGGATTTCGGTTTTGATGTTCTGGGGCTAGGGTACATATTCATCTACTGCCTTGCCCCATGTACGTTCATACTTACCTGCTTAACATCATATGTATTTTAACCAGATGTAGCTATGCACGTGATTGTTTGTTTGTTTGTCTATTCTCCTTTGGTTTAGCACTGTTATATGGGGTTTCCGAAGATAGGGGACCCTAATATAGCACCCGAAAACGTGGGATCCTTCTTATAAGGAGCCCACAAGAAGGCACCCCTTAAATTTGGAAACTCCCATCTGTACGCTGCAATGTCGGGGCCTGAACATAGGGTTTTGGGGCCCAATATACTACCATTAGAATAAGGAACCCCAAAGTAGTATAGGTATTTACATGCGCAACACAGGGTTGCCATCTTCATCCCTAGTGGATTCGGTCGTCGTCGTCGTCGTAGTAGCAGCAGCAGCAGTAGTGAGGCTAACAGCGAGAACAACCCTACTTCCAGCAGCAGCAACATGAAGCAAAACTAGTGAAGTTTTTTGTTTACCTGGTCTAGTGCGGCCCGACCCTAAACCCTAAACCTTAGAAGTGTCCAGGGCTAAATTCGGCTATTACATATCACTCGTATTACTAGAAATAAGTTTGTCGTTACCAGGCTGTGATGATTTTTCGTATTATCATTCCTAGAGGCTCCATGTAGACTACCATTATGGAATTAGGTCCCAAAACACCATACCTACTACCTAATTCCATAATGGTAGTCTATTTGGAGCTTTCGGGGATATAGTATCTCGGATAATATAATGGAATATAACAGTGCAATATAATATGATACAAGCAAGAACAATATAATACACAATTTGGGGAATAGAAGAGAACAGAATGGAATAGTTTGGGGCTCAGGGTAGTTTAGGGTTTTCGATTCGTTTACGGGGATCTATCGGAGTGCTAGAAGCGACCTACAAGTGCTTAGGGCTTTAGGGTTCAAGGCAGTTCAGTTTAGGGTTTAGGGTTTAGGAGTTTAGGGTTTAGGGTTTGAGGAGGGCTTTAGGGTTCAAGGCAGTTTAGGTTTCAAGGCTTGATCATAAGCAGTTGATCCACGGTTTGGGCAATGTTCCCTCAAACTCTCAAGCGCCAAACGCCTCGAACCACATTTCAGACCACGACATTCCGACCCCCAAGAATCCAAGCTCAACTCTAAATCCTTAACACGAAACCGCCTAAATGCGAAAAAACAACAATCTCAAAACCCTCTAGGCTGGTTTAAACCCTACACCCAAGTAGGTCCCTGTACCCCAAAAATGCATATTGAGGGTGCTGGAAGAAGCCCGAAACCCTAAAACCCAAAACCTAAATCCCTACTATAACCCTTAAAAAGGAACTCGAAACCCTAAATCGCTACTATAACCCTTCAGAAGGAACCGGAAACCCGAACCCCAAACCCTTCAAAAGGAACCCGGAACCCTAACGCCCAACCCTCTAACCCTTTGAAGAGAAACCCAAAGCCCTGGCTTAGGAGTTTCGATTAGGGGGACCTTTGGGGATATAGACCCTCTCAATAAGGTGCCCTTTAAGAGAGCCACACGGTAGGGTTAAGAAGGGTCCGCTTTCAGGGGGGTCTCCCTAATACTACCTCCTAGAGTCCTAGAGTTTACCCTAAACCCTAAGCCCTAAACCCTAAATCCTAAACCTGCACCCTCAACCCTCAACCCTCAACCCTAAACCCGCAACCCTCAAACCTCAACCCTGCGCCCTAAATCCTAAACCCTCACCCCTAAACCCTAAATCCTAAAACCCTAAAGCCCTCACCCCTAATCCCTAAACCCTAAACCCCAAACCCTACCTAGCATGGGCTGGGCACCAGGCTTCAGGAAGCCCACTTCCTGCCGCTTCCGGCGAGAGCCGGACGAGGGCGTAGGCGCTCCAGAGGAGGCAGGCATTACCTTTTCTTTTAAGAGGCTTGTAGGGCTTATAGGGTTTAGGGTTTAGGGTTCAGGGTTTAGGGTTTAGGAGAGGAGGCAGGCGTTACCTTCTCTTTTGACAGGTTTGGTAGGGTTCCTTTAAAGGGATCCATAAGGCTTTTGGGTTCTTTTGACAGGTTTATAGGTTTATAGGGTTTAGGGTTTAGAGTTCATGGTTTAGGGTTCAGGGTTCAGGGTTTGGGGTTCAGGGTTTAGGGTTTGGGGTTTAGGGTTTGGTTTCGGGTTTGGGGTTTGGGGTTTAGGGTTTGGGGTTTAGGGCTTAGGGTTCAGGGTTTAGGGTTCCTTTAAAGATCTATGAGGGTTCTACAAGGGATCCATAATGAGGGCTTAGGGTTCCAGGGTGTGGGGTTTTAGTTATTTCGTGCTTATAGTGGGATTTAGGAGGAGGCAGGCGTTACCTTGTTGGAGGGTTTAGGGGCTGAGGGCGTAGGGTTTCAGGGTTCGGGATTTAGGGCGTTACGCTATTCAAAAAAAAACACCCTAAAACCTTGTCAAAGTGAGAAGGGTGTCAGGGGTTGGGGTGTTGGGGTTGTGGTGTTGGGGTTGTGGGGTTAAGGTGAGGAGGCATGCAGTACCTTTGTGTAAGAAAGCTATTCAGGGCGTAGGGTTTAGTGGTTCGGGATTCAGGGTTTGGGGCATTTCCTTCTTCTTCCACTTAGAAAGCGTTGGGGTTTAGGGTTTGATATTTCGGATTTAGGATTTCGCACGTACGAGATTGTATTACATTTTTGCAAATAAAGGGTTTCAGGGGTTGGGATTTGGGACTTGTGGAGTGGTGGAGGTTTAGGGTAACGGGATTTAGGGTTTGGGGGTTGGGGCTCAAGGGTGTTGGGGTTTGGGGCTTTTGTGAGGACTACATTTCCTTATCTTCCCCTTTTGAGCTCTTCAGAGATTCCGGAAACCTGTCTTTAATGGTTGTATAGCTCCTTATTTCCGTCCTTTCTTCCTTCCGTCGTGTCCAGCTTGCTCTCTCTTTCTCTCTCTCCCTATCCCTCTGTCCACTGAAGCCCTCACCAGTAGTTCTCTTGGCTGAACACGTCTGGCACTGCCAGCCCCTAAACCCTAAACCCTCAACCCCTAAACCCTAAACCCTCAACCCCTAAACCCTAAATGACAGCCCAGGCGCAAAGTAAGAGGATGAAGAAGCCCAGAAAGGACCTGAGCTCTGCACTTCTTCGATCTTCGGCCCAGGCCTCTTAAGCTCCGGGCCTGCACCCTTCGCCCTAAACCCCAAGGCCTTGAGCCCTAAACCCTAAACCCTGAACCCTAGGATCTTTGGGCCTAAACCCTAAACCCTA
>CAJNDV010022068.1:48383-63398 GCA_905221635.1 Symbiodinium sp. CCMP2456
CCCTAAGCCCTAAACCCTGAACTCTGCAGGTCGGCTTCCAGGATTTTTTGGGCCCTGGTTTTGCTCCCACGTCCGACAGAGTGGAGAGCCCGGGTGGCTAAGATTTGGGGCCTTAAGAATTAGAATAGGGTTCCCTTAAAGGGTTACTATAAGGGCTACTATAGGTTTTTTTTTTCTGGGGGGGGGGTCCTTTAAAGGGTTACTATAAGGGCTACTCTAGGGTTTAGCGTTTAGGGGCCTTAATAATCAGAATAGGGTTTTTTTTGGGGTTCCTTTAAAGGGTTCCTTAAAGGGTTCTATAAGGGCTTAGGGTTTAGGGGCCTGAATATTCCGAATAAGGTTTTGGGGGTTCCTTTAAAGGATTTCTTAAAGGGTTCTATAAGGCTTTAGGATTTAGGAGCCTTAATAATCAGAAAAGGGGTTTTGGGGCCCATAATACATAATTAGAATAAGGAACCCCTAAAATAGTAGTGGTAATTGTTTAGGCCCCTACATTAACTGACTGCCCCGAATCCTAGAGCTTTCTAGGGATTACATATGAGGGCGACTGTCGGGCTTTCCATGGTGTTTTACAGGGTTTCTACCAGTGCCGACGGTGTTTCTACGATACCTTGTAGAAACAGGGACCCTAAGGGTTCGCCTTGGACCCCGTCAGGCTGGTAGGATACTTGGCAGATGAGTAGATAGGGACTGTGTATACGGATATAATTACTACGCAGTTCTTAAGGCTTTCCTTCAAGCCTTGGAATCCTTAACCACAACAGCCCAAACCCGTGAACAAAGGGGCCTGCGCAAGGGAACCGCGGCCAAAAGCTCGAAAGGGGCCCGTGCAGAACGGAGACTTACAGCCCCAAGCGCCTAAGCCCCCAAGCCACTAAGCCCCTATACCCTGAACCCCTAAGCCCTTAAACCCTAAGCCCTAAACCCTGAACCGTTACAGCCCCGGAGAAGAGGTGACACGAAGGAGATCAAATCAAAGGCCAAGCGCTGCAAAACCAAGACCAGGCAGATGTCCAACATAGGGGCCTTAATAATTAGAGTAGGGTTCCGTTTAAGGGGTTACTATAAGGGCTACTATAGGGTTTAGGGTTTAGGGCCAGGGTTTTGGGTTTAGGGGAGCCGAGCTCAACACCGGGCTCAATGCGAGCCAGGTTTCCGAAAAAGGTAGGCGGAAAGGAAGGAGGAGCACAAGAGTGATAGGACCCCAAGCTGGGTAGACAGTTCCTAAATTCTATGTCCTGAAATTCCTAAGGCAACCAAGGTCACTGGGCTTTGTAGTAACCAACGAGAAGAAAGTATAAACGTTTACTTTATAATGGTTCCTCTAAGGAAGAGGTACCAAAAAAAGTATTCTGTGTATGGCACGCCAGAACCAAGGTCATGAAGCCAGTTCAGTGCAAGATAGTGGCGACTCTCGCAATCCGCCGAAGATGTGGAGAAAGAAGTCGAGGACATCATTCGTCAGCATCTAGGGCTCAGGATTTGGGGTTTAAGGTTTCGCGCTCTGGTTTTGGAGCCAGGGTTTGAGGTTTCGAGGTTAGGATGCAGGTGCGTTTATGAGTCGTGTCTCGCAAGCTTTGTTGGTTTAGGACAGACCCTAAACCCTAAAACTCTAAATCCCAAGGTGTCAAAGGCGCTGTGTCTGAAACTTTGGGGCTCACAGGTGTTAGGCTGCAGCCCCGACGCAAGTCGAAACTGGACTGACCACTCCTAAACCGGAATCCCTAAACCCTAAACCCTAAACCCTAAACCCTAAACCCTAAACCCTAATCCAGAAATCCCAGAATCGATTTCGGGAACCTCGGCCCGAATTATACCCTTCAATCCCAATACACGATGCCCTGATAGGTAATCACATGACCTTGTAGGCCCAAAGCACAGTCCTGCAGAGTCCCGATGTAGTGGTGGTATAGGAATATTAGTAAGATACTCCTCCCAAACCCTATTCTTCTTACTACGGCCTCGAAGTTCGGGCTGAAAACGCCAAACTCAGACCCTGTATAAACCCTAAACCCTAAACCCCTAAACCCTAAACCCCTAACCCCTAAACCCTAAACCCTAAACCCCCTTGCTAGACAAGAAGGCCATGGTTCCCGGGCCCCCCCGGGGTTTTGCTGGTGGCGGTCCTTACGGTGTCGTGGCAAATGGGTAGTTTTCAAAATTAGGGTCTCTTTTAGGGTCCTTTTTATAAGGGTGCCGTACTATATTGGGGATCTAAACAGGACCCTGATTTAGAGAACTACCCATATGATTGTGAGGCTTTGGGGTTTAGCGTTTAGCACCGTGGGATAGTGCCAAAGATACAGCAGGCAGGTTCCTTGAGCCTTAGATGCCTTGAACCCCCACGCCAACCTCAACAACCCTCCATGAAGCCAGCAATACCTTGAACCCTTAACCCTACCCCTAAGGGTCCATGTACCCCAATAGTAGATACTTTGGCCCCAAAGTACCCAAATAGGGACTACTTTAAGGCCAAAGCATCTACTATTTGGGTACATGGACCCTTAGGGTACTACCCTGTGCCTGGAGGACACCTGCACCGCGGTCAACAAAGAAGGAGATCCTCGCGATTTGTCGGAGTGTCTGTACGCATACGGCTTACAAGGCTGGGGGTTTAGGGCTTGCATAAGTCTGGGTTGGCAGTGTTTGGAAGATACACCTTGTACCCCGGTGCAGTAGTCAGAACTCCTTTAACAAGGTGGCTGAACCGATCTGTTTCTCCTGTATGTCGGACTACTAAAGAGAACAACCCTGTTCGCAGCTGAGGGTTCAGGGTTTTGGGGTTACTGTGGGCTACCGCTTATTTCGCGCTGATCTCCGATGTGGAGTTCTGAAAGATTGAGCTCGGAAGTTGCAAGACAAACCACATCCAGAAAGAGCTAAACCCAAAGCCCCTGAAGTGGCAGCAAAGTCTCATGGAACTCAGAGCTGCGCTCATCACCAGCAGCAGCCTCTTCCATTCGGGTTATGGTTTGAGGTTTAGGGCTTAGGGTTAGGACGCTGACCTAAGTGTATCTACTGTAGCGAGCCATTTAGGAGTTTAGGGTTTAGGAGTTTAAAGCTTAGGGTCCTGTCCAAAGCGGGAACTTGAAGACATCGTCACAGGAGTCGATCAGTTTTTGCTTCTGGGGATCAGGTAGGATCTACTCTGTACTGCACTCGGGTACTAGGGATACTAGGGTTCAGGGCCTGCGCGCTTGAGGGTTTTTTGGATGATTTGAAGGTGTCAGTGTCCGGGGTACAAACCCTAAACCCTAAACCTAAACCCTCAACCCTCAACCCGAAACCCTAAACCCTACACCCTAAACCCAAAACCCTAAACCCGATCCTATGCGCGTACATCTGACCTCTCCAGCAACCCGGAGGCCCTTCAAAGAAGGCAGGTTTAGGCCTGAGATTAGCGTGCATGGCTGGGTTTTGGGGATAACAAAATATACTGCTACATGGCGACTTTCCAAAACGGCAAATACCCACTTCTTGGGTCCTTTCAAGACCCCTAAAACCCCTTTCAACCCCTATAAATCATTCTATAAACCCCGATTGGAAACTACTAAGGCTACGGAAGCCCCTTTCAGAAACCGCATAGCTATTGTGTTCCGTGGACCCTTGGCCGCATCATACGAGATCTAGCTGAGCCCGTAATCCCTCTCCGCGCGCTGCAGCTCCAGGAAAAGATCTCTTTTCCTTGCCCCCGTCAAAGTACAACCACACGCGCATGCAGATACACATGTACAGATATGTGTGTATATATATATATACACAGACACATACATACATAGGTACATAAACACAGACATACACACATACACACATACATACATACATACATACATACATACATACATACATACATACATGCATACATACATACATACATACATTCATTCATTCATTCATTACATACATGCATACATGCATACATACATACATACATAAATACATACATCCATACATGCATACATGCATACATGCATACATGCATACGGCATACATGCATACATGCATACATGCATACATGCATACATGCATACATGCATACATACATACATACATGCATGCACAGGTACAGGTGGCTACAGACATACATGAACATAAACATATACACTTCCACATAAATAGTGCGCAACTGTAAGTGTAGATGCACGCTTCATACCAATTCACACATAATTGCACATGTATATCTCAACATATGTACTTTGAATACACAGCTTCGCACTCAAGGGCTCCTGGAAGCATGAGATAATGATCCGTGTCTAGTTTAGGGCTTCCGGTCGAGGGTTTACGGCCCCAAACCCTAAACCCCGTAAGTAGTCTAAGCAAAGCCATGCTGTCCATGGCCTGAATTTGCCTCCAGACTTGGGATCGAAACCGAAAGCATCTTCCTGCTCACTGGTTTGGGGTTTAGGGTTCCACTTTGTTCCCTGCTTCAAGGTGGCAGAGTTATGTCATGTAGGGATGGGTATACCCTACTTGGCAGCCATAGAAAACCTGTGCCAGTTCAGAATTGTTGTGGGAGTCAACGAGGTGCGGGCAAGTTGGGACTGCAATGTCGGGGCTGCGTGACTTCGGGGTTAAGGTGAGCAATACGAAAACTGTCAGAGAAGTGGTCGTGGTGGTAGTGGTGGCAATGGTTGCAGTTAGTGGCGGTGGTAGTCGTGTTTTTGGTAGTGGTGGCGGTAATAGTAGTGGCCCTAGCGCAGGGGAACAGACATGTGCACGGAATTTGGGTCCTGTCGATTCTGGAGCTTATGACTTTGATTTTTGGTGGTCAAGGGCTTCCAAAGTCCAAAGGCTGCAATGGACCCGAGTGGCACAACCCTTCAGACCCCAAACCCTACATCCCGGTCCCAGAACCGTCAACCCCAAAAGAGTACACTCTCGGTTGCGACCATGAAACATTGCGCACATATATTCAGTTAGCAACCTTAATCAGCCCCTGTAGCGAGATAATCCGTACACGGCTAGTAGTAGTGCTAGGCCTGAGGGTTGTTCTAGCTAGGTGAGGGGGGGAGAAATCAAGCACTAGACCGTGCATTTGTGAGCCCTTACTCCAGTCCCTGACACCAGTAGGCATGGGTGCTTGGGGCGTAGTGTCTGTTCGGGCGTATGATCCCATCTTTGGATAACCCTGGCTTACTGCAGTGGCTCTATGAAGCTATGGGTTCTGACCTAGATAAGACCTAGGGCTTGAAATCCGAACCCAAGCTTCCTTTTTAACCACTGAATCATACACCTTACTCCCTCTTCGAAACGTATCCTTCGAGTGAAAACCCATAAAAAAACACCACAACCTCCACTGCTGACGAGGTGTCTGCTCTACCTTCAACCCTAAACCCTAAACCCTAAACCCTAAACCCCAACCCTAAAGCCTAAACCCTAAACCCTAGACCCTAAACCCTAAACCCTACCTTCAAAGGAAACCCTGAGAGCCACAAACTTCTCTTCGGCTCCTGTGGAAGATTTTCGAAGACGCTGCGGCGCCCTTGCACGGCTTCGTCTAAGGGGATCCTTTAAGAGCTCCTTTTAAAGTTCCGTTTTTAGGGATCCTTTCCGGGTTTAGGCTTAGGGTGTAGGGGTTTAGGGTTTAGGGTTTAGGGTTTAGGGGTCTAGGGTTTAGGGGTTTAGGGTTTAGGGATCATCTACATAGTTATGAGATTTCCCTGCGGGGTTCCTGTCAGGGTACTAGAAGGGTTCCTTTCCTAGCTTCTTCACTACTCGAAGGAAAAATTAGTGTCAGGCTTTCGGCTGTACGATTTCAAATCGTAGCTCCCAAAAGACTAGAAAATAGGGGCCTTGATGAGTCCTACCTACCAAGTTGAGAGCCCAAAGAGTTCAAGAGTTTGGCAGTCGAAAACTATATGAAGAAAACTAGGCCAGGCCGACGCAGAAAAAAACCAAGGTCTCCGAAACCCCGAAGCCTAAACCTCAAACCCATTGAGAGCCCTGATTGTGTAACATAGCGTAACCTTCATCGAAGCCTTATGAACCCTACACCCTGACGATTAGAGAAGTAGGCTAAAGTCTCCACTGTAGTTCTTCTCACGTTAGGAACCCTAAACCAAACCCTAAACCAAACCCTAAACCCTACCTAAACCCTAAATCCTAAACCCTAAACCCTAAACCCTAAACCCCAAAAACCCAAAGGAAGCCCATGGTAGACTTTCTAAGGAGTCCCCTAAACCCTAACCCTAGACCCTAAACCCCAAACCCTAAACCCCTAAGCCCTAAACCCTAAACCCTAAACAGGAAGCCCATGGTAGACTTCTTAAGGAGCCAAGTTGCTGTCGCCGGATTGGCGGCTTTGTCGTCGGTTCGGCCGCCAGGAGTCAGCTTGGAAATCGTACTCCAAGATCTCGGGCTGGGGCACTTCCGACACATGGTAAGGGCCTTGGGGTGTAGGGCTTGTAAGGTGTAGGTTTAGGGTTTATAAGGTCTAGGGTTTAAGGTTTATAAGGTTTAGGGTTTATAAGATTTAGGGTTTAGGGTTTAAGGTTTAGGGTTTAGGGCTTAAGGTTTGGGGTTGATACTTACCCTTGGTTAGTAGGGAATGGAGGAATGGGGTACAATGATAACTACTATTACTACCATTCTTCCATTCCCTACTAACCAAAGGTAAGGGTAAGGGCCTTAGGGTTTCGGGCTTATAAGGTTTAGGGTTTAGGGTTTCTGAGGTTTAGGGTTTGGGGTTTACAAGGATTTTTGCTTGCAAGGTTTAGGGCTTAGGGTTTAAGGTTTAGGGTCTAGGGTTCCGAAGTTTGACAAGGATTGTTGAAAGTTTCTGTCCTGCATTTTATTGAAGACTTCATTCTTACCGCGGAAGCGGAGGGGTTCGAAACAGGCACCAAGAAGGATCTTACTATCTTGGTTTTTGTACTCTCACAGACCTTAACAAAAGTTGAACGACAGCTCTAGCCCAGAGAATTCCGTAGCTACCAACTTTGTAATCCACGCGGCGCCGCGAACACAACCATCATGCCCATAGCCACGTAGTAGGCACATGACCCTCACCTAAACCCGAACCCCAAGCCCGACAAAATCCTGGCCTATAGAACTCCCACAAGACACCTAAACTCAACTAAAAAAAAACTCAAATACCCAAATCGTATAGAATCCTTAAACCTAACCTCTACACTCACCACCAGTACTCCTGGCCCAGTTTTGGCAGTCACCGAAACATGTTAAAGGCCATTTCATATAAAACCTTAAGGAACCTTACAGAAATCTCAGCAACCTTTGAAGAAACCTGAGAAAGCCTAAACCCGGTTTTGGGTTTAGGGTTTAGGGTTTAAGGTTTAGGGTTCCCTAAACTCTAGAGCCCTAAACCCCTGAACAACTAAACCCCTAAACCCTAAACCCTAAACAGGACCCCACAGCTTGACTCACCAACGCAAACAACCCTAAGGGTCCATGTACCCAAATAGTAGATACTTTGGCCCCGAAGTACCCAAATAGGGACTACTTTAGGGCCAGAGCATCTACTATTTGGGTACATAGACCCTTAGGGCAATGTATATCGGGGCCTTACTGATTAGAATAGGTTTTCGGGTAGACTTATACCATATATTAAGGAACCCCCAACACCCTATTCTAATTATTAAGGCCCTTACATTACACAAATTTTCCGAAACCCTACCCTACACCACAATTCATATGTCTACCCGGCCTTCTCCTCAACCATCCGACCATCGGCCAGACCTTTGGGCGTCAGGACCTGGATGGGCGTTTAGGGGTTGTAAAAACCCCCAAGAGTTCTGCAAGGGGTCTGCAAAGGTTCGCCCAAAGGCTCCATGTACCTTTATAGTAGGTACTTAGGCCTTAAAGGGGTCCCTATATAGGTACTTTAAGGCCTAAGTATCTACTATAAAGGTACATGGAGCCTTAGGGTCGGGGATTAGGGGCGGCCGCTATATGAGTCAATACATTCGATTTTTTGGGGGTTTGAGGGGTTGGATGACTCTGCAACAAACTGCAGATAAGGGGTTTAAGGTTTCGAGATGTTTCGAGGCTTTGAGGTGTTTGGGCCGTTAGGGTTTAGTTTAGTGCTTTGGTTTGGGGGCTCTAGGGTTTAGGGTTTCAGGCTCGGGGCTTGGAGTCGTCGGAATGCGGAGCGCCCACGGCCTCGAGCTTCGAACTACCTCCCGAAGAGGAGGCCCTGGATGAAGTCGAGACCCGATCCCCGATCCCTAATCCTCAACCCCCAATCCTTGTTAAAATTCCTGGATTGCAGAGTCTAGTCTTTGGTGGATCATGAAGGAGGAGGTTGCTCAAGCGCCGCTTATCCTCTACCCTATGAAACCCTTCCAGCCGCCTGGTTGTAGCTTGCCTGGCCAACTCCTCCAGATGCGACGAAAAGGGCGAGCAGTATCCTGCAGGAAATCGCTTTGGGGTCTTGAGGATTCGGGTTTGCGTGTGCGTTCGGGTTGACATAAAGGCCTGCATGATGTACGCTCATCTTAGTTTGGCCAGGGTCGTGGGGTGTACGACGCTTCCCCAAAACTGTGTGGTCTGCACTATGGCGTGCTAGGCTTAGGAGTAACGAAAAATTGGTCAGTGCGTGCGTGAGGCCAGCCCGACGGGAGGTTCCCTGCAACGCGGCCCCTGCTGTGGACAGCACTACCCAAAAGGTTCATATACAGCACCTTCATTGATTATGCAAGTAGCTCTCAAAAGACCATCCTTGCTATGGTTTTGGGGACCTAATTCCGTAGTAATAGTAGCATACAAAGTAATATATCATCCACCAAGACCACCACGACCAAAGCGATGAGACCACCGACATGTGGTTGTTCCATTTGCTGGCCGATGTACTGGCGGGCCAAGATGCTTTCCACCATCTTGTTAAGGACTGCTGCTCGAATGCTTCCCAAAGCCGTTGTTTCTCTATATTAGGGTCTCTTTCTAGGTCCCCAAAGTAGTACGGCACCCNNCCCCCCCCCCCCCCCCCCGCAGAAAAGGGACCCTCGTTTAGAGAACCACCAATATACTGACGGGATACAGACGCTTCGAAGCCTCAAACGAGCCCAATGCTCTGGAATTTACCGGCCTTCCAAGGCGCGTGGTCCAACAGATCATGTGCATATATTAGGAATACTAGCCAAGAAGGTCTCTAAATAAATAAACAAATAAATAAATAAACAAATAAGTAAATAAATAAATAAATAAATATATATATATATATATATATTTATTATATTATAGATATATATATATATATGGTCGTCTTAGTTGTCTTGAACACAAAGATCGTAGTAACTAATTATGTTGTTTCTCGTGGCATGTTGTTTCAATTGCGCTCAACCCGAAAGCCGACACCAACAGTACACCAAAACCGAAAACTCCTGAGTTCGGGGGCCCGCAACCTCACACCGTCATTCAACGGTTTAGAACTTAGGGTTTGGGGTTTAGGAATCATTACTCCTAAACCCTCAACCCTAAGCCCTAAACCCCAAACCTTAAACCCTACACCCTAAACCCTACGTCCGATGCCCTGCAAGAAGGCTACGGGGCTGGTCCTTTTGAGGCCCAGTCTCCAGGCGACGGACAGCGCACCACCGGCCCCCGCCTGCTAATGCAGCGGCCTTAAAAAATAAAAATAGGGCTCCTTTAAAGGGTTCTTGCAAGGGTCGATAAGGGTTACTATTTATAAGAGGATTTAGGGGCCTTAATAATTAGAATAAGGTTTTGGGGCCCATTATGGTATTTATAATAACGAACCAAGGAATAATATTGGTATTTATGTAGGCTTCTATATTACTTCAAGGACCATGGCACCTAGTATCTTCAAGGGTTCCTTATTTACAGCACTGGTTCTGTAAGTGTGCAGGGCGTTGAGGGTCATGGGCGCCATAATAACTCGGGTTATAAACAAGGTAACTATAACTATAACCATAGGTCATTACTCATATACTAAGGACTGTGAGCCCCAACAAAGGCACAGGTGACCCGGTTAGCTACTGAGAACCAGCCAACCAAGAAACAGCATGATTTAGTGTTTTCGGTTTGTAATCTAGGGATTGCGGCCTTTAGTTGAGAGCATATGGGATCAAGTAAGACTTACATCTTTTTCATACGGGTCTTATTATAAGGTTCCTTAATCGGTAAGTATCCAGGCAAGTATAGACGGGTTAGGATTCAGGTGTGACATTGAACATCTAAAGCCCAAGGTCCTGAACCCAGGTGCAAAATGCCTATATACAGTTTGTGCTCTCGCGAGCTACGAATAAAAGTTGCAGCAGCGAACCCCTCAGAGCCCGTGACACTCCAAACAAGAAATCGAAGGGGGGTTTGCTCATGGGGGATTCGAATCCCAGAACTCATGATGTAGGGGCCTTAATAATTGGAACAAGGTTTTGGGGGGTTCCCTATTACAGGTATAATCAGTATAATATACCCCCAAACCTTTTTCCAATCATTAACGCCCCTTTATTGTCTTCCTCGACACACGAAGCCTGTGAGGCCGAAGCCGAACAAAATGTAGCCTCCTGCGTGTAGCCATGCTCGAGAGGTTGAAGACTGATGCACCAGAGCAGGATCACCGAAAGAAGGTCCTTAGACGATTAAGTTGCTGGTGTGGGGAAGGGGGTGCAGGGGTCAAACTTCGAAGCCTCTATACCCTATAACCCTAAACCCCAAACCCCACGAAAGTTTAAGGTTTCAGGGCTTTAGGGAGTTTAGGGTTTAGGGTTTTAGGCTTCAGGGTTTAAGTTTTAGGGTTTTAGGGTTTAGGGTTTTGCAACTTTCGGGGTTTAGGGTTACGGGTTTAGGGTCTCTCCCATTCCTTCCCACGGTCAGCCACAGCTGTTTCCACTTTGGCAGCACTCAGTCCAAGGTGAGGACTTGCACTCCGTCCCGAATGACAACCGGATTCGGCTGTACAGGCTCCAGGATTACGAAAGGCGGCTTGAAAGCAGGCATGGATGCCCAACTCTTGTCCCCAACGTCGCTTTCCAAAAACAGCAAGCATGTCCTGCCCTCCAAACCAGTGCCTCAGCTGGAAAAGTCGCACATGGAAATGCATAAGCTGCTCCATGCGGGGGGCCTTCTCTTCAGAGAAGGCCTACAGTGTTGAAGGGGCGTCTTCCAACAAAGCGTCGGAAGCTCGCGACAATCCAATTTTTTTCTGAATCCAACTCTCACCTGCTCCTCATAGTGGTCTCCAACCCACACCTGAACACGCACTGTCTTGGAAAACTCTGGTGTGGCGGTTTATGCTTAATACAAGTGTGTGAAAGCTTCAACCCAACAGCATCTACAAGAGTTCAATCATTCAGTGGACTCGACAGCCACCGATAGGCCTTTGCACCATTGGTATGGCAGACACTTCGCACCGCCAAAATTGGCTGATGAGAATCCAAAAGCAGAGCCGACCCCATTTCGTGCATAGAAAATGGGCCGCCTCCACCTTGTCCTTTCCGAGTGATGCGATAGTCCAAACGTTGCGGCCAGACCAAATTGGATCCGCGCCGTGCAACTGCCAAGTACGTCAGCCAGACGATTCTGTGTACCTCCCGTACTCCGCCTGCGCTTCTCGGTGTGTCTTGACCCCGCAGTTCTGGTACCCTGCGAATTTGTCGTCCGTTTTTTTGAACGGGTACCAGTGCACGCCCAAACTTCACCACCAGCAGGTGCTTGGTAGCGTCTATGGCCTGCCTGGTCGGCTTCCCAAGACACATCAGGTTTTCATGCTCACGCGTTGCGCCTGCTCCTCGAGGGTCCTCAAGTCCAGCACCTCTGGAGGCCTTAGCATTTCTAAGGCATGCGTCTGCCGAACACAAAATATTCTGCGATTAGCCATCTGTGCCAGGGCACCTACGAGCCTGCAGTTCGGGTGCAGGTGAAGTTAACTGCGGGCTTCGACTTTGGCTGTGGGACTTATCAGAATTAGCCTGTGGATGTCACTGCTAAGACTTCCACACGCCGGTTGAGCCAGGCTCCTCTCCAAGAGTTGTTTGTGTGAGGTTAAAGTGCAAACAAACCGTTTGTCCTCCTTCTTGATCGCGTCCTGAGACAATTTCACAAGCTTGCTGCCCGACTAGTGGGAGTCTATGCTGCTACACCCTGGCCCCAGACTCTCAGAGGGACCAGGGCCAGAGGCCTCTAGACCCTTTCGGGTTTAGCGTTTAGGCTTTAGGCTTTAGGGCCTCAACCCCTAAACTCTCAACGTTACCATCCTATTCAAAACTCCTGCTTAACACCCTCCATAAACTCAAATCTCGGCACCCTAAACTGAGGCTTCAGCGATCTTCAGGCTTTGGCTACAACCATGTCCCATGATCCCAAGTAGGGTTTAGGGTTATTTGTCCATCCTTCCGCTTTCAAGCATTGGGAACTCGGGAGTATTTCGAAGATTGCGACGGTTAGCCGTGTCTGGAAGGCTTCGCTTTTTTTTGAAGTTTTGCACGGTTTTGGACTCTGCTGTTCGTTTTTCTAAGGTTTTGGGCTGGATAGGGTTAAGCATCGCGGGTTTGGACCTTTAGGGTGTAGGGTTTGGGAGGGGTGATAAGCTGTTGCAGGCTCCTCTGGCGATTGATAGTTCCAGTTTTGATGTCAGAAGGCATTATTGGTGCTTCAGCCGGTTGTAATCTACAGAGGGCAAATCTGCCTAGGCATCACTTTGACAGGGGAAACGGCCATGGTGGCAAAAGCTCACACAACTCCATCAACACGACCAGCCGACCAGGTGATGTAGCAGCGGTTGAACAGCTCAGCCATGAAGCCATGTCAAGCATCAGCTCAGGTCTTTAGGGCTTGGGCTTAGGGTTTACGTTTTAGGGTTTAGGGGTTTAATCACCCCAAGACCTTGCATGTGGAGCGAAGCTGATCCATGCGTTTCTTGTCTTGCAGACAGGCGTACAACGGTTTCACAAACGCAACCGCGTGAGTCACCGCTGTCTGGTGGGCACCAAAATTAGGCAGACTTCTGTCCGTTCTCCGCTCTGCGTGGTCTGTCTCTTGGTGCTACCAACAACCGCAAAGTCTTCTGGCATCTCGGAATCTCGCAACTTGCGAGACTTCGACATCCATATGATATGATGTGGAACTCTTAGGCAACCAGCAACCAATGCCGCTGCTACAACCCTCCGGTGAAGCGGCACCAGCCTCGGGAGCTCGGTTATCCTTGAACCAGCTACTTAAAGGATCATGGGACTTAGTAAGTAGGGTTATAATTAGGGTAACTATACTTACAACCCCAAGTAAAGGACTTATAACCTTACTTAAGTCCCATGATCCTCCAAGTAGGGGCTTGGTGCTGAGGTCGGCCCAGCCCCGTTGGTTCCTTGGACTCTTTCCCGATCCTCAGAACGCCGCGGACGACAAGGTCTTGGACGCGCAGGTCCATTCGCCTTACTCCCTTTCTGCTGGCTATGCCCTTGGCTGCCGTGCTGCCAGTCTTGGCAACAAGCTGCTGCATTCTTGAAGTTTCGGTGTCCTTGGGGTTTTCGGAATGTTTCGTTGAGGGTGCCTGAGGCTTTATCAAGTATATCTCCAAAGGAACATCCGAAAACCGAGCCCTACACCCTAAACTCTGAAGTTCTGCACCCCCAGCCCCAAACTCCCCTCTCTGGGCCCTATTCCGACGTCCTACATCTATTCCTAAACTAAGCCCCCGGGAAGATCTAGAAAGTATATCCCTTGAGGAAGCTCCTATAAAGCACCCCATAGCAGTATAGGGTACCAAATTAAAGGAATGGGAAATTTAGATCTTAAGAAACTAAGTCGAGCCCGCTGCGCACCCACACGCAAGAACCGCCAAGTGACCAGTGCGTTCAGCGGCCTAGGCAGTGTGCTCTTTTCGAGTTGTGGCTTCGAGTTTGGGGCAGAGGGTTCCTATGACGGTTGTTATCGAATTCCTTTAAGGGTTTCTATACTACGAACTCTTTGAAGGTATTCGGATTTCTATATGCTCGAGTTTCATGTTGGGCTCCGCTTTAGGGTTCAGGGAGAAACGGTTACAGATTCCGAAGCCCGAAAGCTACGGTAAAGAGAACTCCTATGATGTGAACCCTGACGCAAAGCCCGGATAATGCTACCTCAAGCCCTGAAACCTAAACCTAAGATACAAAGGATGTATGGTCTTTGGGCCCCTCTTGAACCCTAAACCGTAAACCCAAGGTCGAAATGATGCATGTACTTCGGGCCCCTCTTAAACCCTAAATCCTAAGCCCTACCTGAGGATCTAGGTGCCGAGCCCTGTTGGGGTCCTGGTATAGGACATTCACAGTTCGACCAAAGTTTTGGGGGACATGACAGTAGTATAGTTCTTGACGGCTAAACCTAAACCCTAAACCCTAAGCCCTAAGGCCCTCTGAAACAAGAAGTTCTTTAGCCATATCATCCCACAGAAAAATGCCCTAAACTTTAACCCTGAAAACGAAACTGGAGCCACGGCAAATAGGGAAAGCCGAACCCCAGACTTCTAGCGCAAGGCCGCCAGCCCCAGTCCTTAAACCCTATGCTTTGGGTACGCCGCCCATTCTGTAGCAGCTGGAGAATTTTAGCATTACAAACAAAATATATATCGCCCGAAAATAGACTGTTACAGGGCGGGGGCAGCAAACCCTAAACCCAATCCCTGAACCCTAAACCCTAAACCCTAAATTCCAAACCTTAAACCCTAAACCCCAAACCCCAAACTCTAAACCCTAAACCCCAAACCCTAAACCCTAAACCCTAAACCCTAAACCACGTTCGAACCGGGCGTTGTGCCGCAGCCTGGACGCTCGTTTTTGCTGGCAGGCGCAGCGCTTTCCCAGGGTCGCCGGAGCAGAAACGTCGTTAAGTCGAGGTGGCTATTTTAGAAAAAGGAGCCACCTCGGCTTTAAGCCCTGCCTGGGGCTTTGCAAAGCCCTGAAGTCGATTTGCTTGGCAAGCGTGGGACTTCGTGCATCTCGGATGATTTTGGTGATGTGCTCTTTGTAGGATGATTTTAGTTTTTTTGTGAAGTCATGGCACATGGATGCTTTGTGGAACGGACGGAGTTTGAGGGGAAGTTATCATGGTTGGCACATGGATGCT
>CAJNDV010022079.1:0-15422 GCA_905221635.1 Symbiodinium sp. CCMP2456
CAAAGCCCCTAAGCCCCTAAAGTCCTCTAAACCCTAAACCCTAAACCTAAGCCCCTAAAGTCCTAAACCCAAAGGCCTGGCACTCGATAAGATGAGGACCCCACGAGAAGAACTCTGGGCCGAACCTGCAAAGCGAATTTAGGGTTTAGGGCTTTAGGGGGGTTTGGGGATTTAGGGTTTAAGGGTTCTAGGGTTTAGGGGTTTAGGGTTTTAGGGTTTAGGGTTTAAGGGTTTGGGGTTAGGGCTGAGGGTTTTAGAGACTCAGGCTATGCTTTCGTCTGCAAAAAGACGTAGCAAGGTTTAGGGGTTTTTGGCTTACGGGGTTTAGGGGGGGTTAAGGTTTAGGGTTTAGGCTTTTGGTGGGGCACCCCTTCTTCTCACTCATTGGGAAATACCTATCACTGCTAGAGCCTTGTCCGGTACAATGGTATGTTAAGTTTAGGCTTTAGGGGGTTGGGGTTTAGGGGTTTAGGGTTCAGAGGTTTAGTGGTTTAGGGTTCAGGGGTTGCAACAAGAAGACGGAGCAGGGTTTAGGGTTTAGGGGTTCTGCCTTCTTCTACAAGCACCCCCCAAGTGCCCCTTAATAGAGCCCTTGTGGCCCTTGATAGTGGGTATTTCGTGTATAATTGAGAGGGCAGGCGGGGGGGTCTAGCTACAAAGAGACGGAGCAGGGTGTAGGGGGTTTAGGCTTCAGGGGTGTATTTAGGGTTTAGGGGTGGGGGAGTCGGGTGGTTCAGGGTTTTAGGGGGGTTTTGCCCTAAACCCTAAACCCTAAACCCTAAACCCTGGGGGGGTTAGAGAAAGAGAATCGCATCACTGGACTGAGTCGCCAGCTTCTGGTTGGCGGCTGGCCATTGCCCACTCTGCTCGCAGGAGCTGACCACAGCCTTTGTTCCAGTTCAGGGCTTCTTTGAGCAGCTTTTAACGCTTTTTTCCGTCTGCAAGCATCCCTCCATGGGGCTGGGGTTTACTTAGAGGATCATGGGCCTTAGTAAGTAAGGTTATAACTAAGGTAACTATACTTATAACCCCAATTAACGGACTTATAGCCTAACTTACTAAGTCCCATGATCCTTTACCCTAAACCCTAAACCCTAAACCCTAAACCCTAAACCCTAAAACCCTATAACCTTACTTACTAAGTCCCATGATCCTTTAAGTAGATTTCATGCTCACAGCTCCCCTTCGAGCTGCATGGAGGAGACATGGGGGTTTCCGAAAATAGGGGTTTAGGGTTTAGGGTTTAGGGTTAATATAGTACCCTAAATAATAGGATCCTTATTATAAGGACCCCAAAATAAGGTACCCCCTATTTTTTGGAAAGTCCCACATGAAGAAGAGCTGAGTTGAAGGCATTGAAGGTGTTCGAGTTGTGCTCAAGCCTCTTCTGGTGCATCTCCTCAAACCAGCCTGCAAGCTGCAGTAAGGTCCCTAGATCCTAAGCCCTAAACGGTTTAGGGTTTAGGGCTTAGGGTTTAGGGTTTAGACCCTTAAACCCTAAACCCTTGAACCCTTAAGCCCTAAACCAGAAACCCTAAACTCAGGAACAGAAGAAGCTGGCAAGAAGTATGTCAGAGCGCCTAGGGCTCGCTGCCACTGCCGGCTCTTCTCGCAGGACATAATGCAGGCGTGGTAGGTGATGGCATCCCGCCGTAACTCAGTATCGATTTAGATGCGCATGCCCCTTCAACCACATCCGTACAGCGAAACGATTCATGTGCCCCATGCGAACAAGAACCCCGGTAGCCAATTGAACGCTCTAGTGCACTAAAGGGGCCTTAATTGGCGGCAGAAGAGAGTGTGGGGGACATTTCTTTTGTCTCTACCTACCTACCTACCTACCTACCTACCTACCTACCTACCTACCTACTTACCCACCTATCTATACACTATAATGCTATAGCAAATTCACAGCAAGAAGTCCTATAGAGGAGTGAACTTCCTGAGCCTCGCGACCTGGCCACGATTCATGTCCTCCAGGAGATGGAGGACGTGCTGCCACTGGCCAGCTTCATCACATGCCGCCTTGGAGCACCGGCCCTCACTTCTTATCTGCGTTCGTGTTAAACTAGATCAAGTTATCATAATAGGGATCTGTAGTAAGCAATAAGGTTTCCAGTTATCATAATAGGGATCTGTAGTAAGCAATAAGGTTTCCTTGCTATCGTAACTGAACTGAACTTAAACTCCTAATTATGGCATGTCCATCAGCAGTGCAGCCCTGCACGGGCAAGCCACCATGCAGGCGTTGTACGTGATGGAACATCTCTCCACCTTTGCAGTTTTCTCCGCAACTCGATCAAGACATGACTTCATACCGATCATGATGTAAGGGGCCGACGTCATGGTGTTCCATTTGAGACACTATTGTCAAGGCAAGCTCCCATTCATGCCCTTTCTCACAAGCACCTCGTCCAGCCGCAACAAGCTGAAGCAGTATCAGTCATGAGATCACCAAGCACAGCAAGTAAGCACTTCACTTACAGTCGCGTTGTAGGTGATGGATGTCTTCTGGATGGTCATACCTGGCATAGCGAGAAGTCAGATCTGACGAACAATGCCGTCTGCACTCTGTGGAGCAATATTGCAGCAATATGATACAAACGAGCCCGCGTACCCTCCATCTCGCTGAACAGCGCCAGGGCGTGTTGCCATTGGCCGGCTTTCTCGCAAGCACTGGCAAGATCGGGGTGGTGCTAGTCAGAGACATCAGCAAGCGTGGTGTGCATGCACGTCTCGGCCTTCCCTAATCCAAATACCCTGTATAACCCTCTATATCCATTAAATAGTCTCATAAAGCCCCTATATAACCCCAAGGGTCCCTGCAAGGCCTTATGCAGGCATTGTACACGATGCACTCCTTGTCCACGTTCTTACGCGCCAGGAGCTGTAGGCTTGTGGCTAGCCATCGACCGGAAACCTGTGGGAAAGCTTCTCGTTCACAAAATTTCGCCGATATTTCCCAAAGGGCCCAAGGAGTAATATGGCAGCTACTTTGTAGGTATTTGGGCCCCCAAAGTATATACATACTATAACTTGGACCCTTTGGGTTTGGTCTAGCACTGCACCTTCAGCCGCCCGAGCGTTGGCTGTGACACCAAGCGCATCGTCTACCTGCAGGTCGCGCAGACATGTTGGATTTTGATCCGGGCCCACTATACTATAATTATAATAAGGAACCCCAACATAGTATAGGCAATTATTAAGGCCACTATACTACCTGTAGTCTCCATTGTAGTTCCTTTTGAGGATACCTTATAAAAATCCTTAATATATAATTGGTTAAACCAAAAAAAGGAACGACAACGGAGACTAAAGGTAGTTCGACTTGCGCCTAGCAGACCTCTCCATCGTCTGCACTGCAGACGCAACGGCACAGAGCTCTGCTGCGGAGCCATTGCGCTCTCCGGTGCTTCCGAGCCCTCTTACACGAAGAGTTTGACTGTAAACCCCAAAACCCGAAATCATAAACCCCCAAAACCCCAAATCCTAAACCCCCAAACTCTAAACCCTAAAGCCCTAAAAGCCGAATTTTCGTGATCCCTGGAGCCCGGTGACATTGCATGCCTGCTGCATTACGAGCGCTGAGTAGAAGCAAAAGACCCCTCAACTCTAAAACACCAAAAGCCTGAGTTCCTAAAAAATCTAAACCTAAAGCCTGAAAACCCTAAAGCCCTCAATCCCTAAACCCTTACCCTCGAAGGACTCATATTTCAAAGACCCTATTATGTAAGGCTTCTGGGCTATTTTGATGCTAAGGGAAAGCCAGCTGTTGCATAGTCGGCTCATGACGAAGAAAGTCAAGTTTGTCGTACGTCCCTGCCAGGCAGACTGTGGCAGGCACACGGCTTAAATGATCATGGGACTTAGTAAGTAAGGTTATAAGTCCCTTAATTGGGGTTATAAGTATAGTTACCTTAGTTATAACCCTACTTACTAAGTCCCATGATCCTTGAATTCATTCTCTAAACCCAAAACCCAAAACCCTAAAACCCTAAAGCCTAAACCCTAAAACCCCCATTCCCTACTAGCATGTAAAGAAAATGCAGGTGCAGTCTGACACTCGGGCACATTTCCCGAGCCGCCGCTGCATGCCTTTCGTTTCCGCCGAGGTCCTCACTGCCGCTCGGATCGACGCTTTAGAGATTGCAAGAGAAGCCTGACCCCCCAGGTACCTACTATATAGGGTTTAGGGTTTAGGGTTTAGGGTACCTTAGCCCCTGGGGCCCTATATAGTAGGTACCTGGCGGGTTAGGGAGCAGCTGGACCATGATGTTCGCTCGGGCCCCGGCAGCAGAGAGAGCCGAACTTGCTGTCACCTCGATCAGCTCCAGGACATCGGCCAATGCCACTCTGCCTGATGTGCGCCGATAAAACGGACTCACCAGGCTGGAGGCAATGCACTAATATAGGGGCCTTAATAATTAGAATAGGGTCTTTGGGCCCATGATACTACACTTTAAATAAGGAACTCACTAAAAAGAGTATAGGTGTCTTTAGGCCCCTACATTATCCAAGGCGCCTCGTTCACATGCTGCGACAGCGTAGCTCAGGCTTATGACATCCTGCCATGAGCAGACTCTGGAAGCCAAAGCTCATCGACTCATCTGCAATGCAGTGACTTGTCTATACACAGCCACAGCCTTCGAAGACTTCAAGCGTTCCAATGTTGAGGTTTACGGCGCTCACTGCACTCTGCCACTGTTGGTTCTGAGAACTGGCAAGGGGCCGAACACAATGACCCTAAAGTAGAAGCCAGAAAGTTGGAACATCGTTATCCTCAAAACCCTAAACCCTGAACCCCTAAACCCTAAACCCTAAGCCCTAAACCCGAAACTCGACTTAAGGTAAAGTATATGGGATCCCCGCACTAATCCTCTTGAATCCATGTTCCAAATTTCTGAGTAGATCCAAAACCAGAAAACCTGAAAGCCTTAATGCCCAAACTCCTCGCACCCTATAAACTTTAATCCCAAAAACCCTACACCAGAAAACCTTACAGCCCTCAACCTTACACCCCGAAGACCCTAAACCCCTCAACCAGCAACCTCAATCAACGCCCTTAACCCCAAACCTAAACCCCTAAACCCTAAACCCTAAACCCTAAACCCGTAAACCCGCAAACCCTAAACCCCAAGCCTCCAAGACGCTAAGACCCGAAGCAGCTTTCACCTTGGAGACAGCCGCTTTCGCCATCTCCTCCACCACACTCAGCGCAGCCTGCGTGGGTTTTGGGTGTTGGGGTTTAGGGGCTTAAGGGGCTCTGAGGCTTTATTTGGGTTTTAGGGTCTTTTGGGGTTATGGGGTTTAAAGGCTTTAGGGTTTAGGACTTTTGTCTTTGCTTTCATGCTTTTTTGTGTGCTCCTTTTCTCACTGCTGGCAGGAGTGCGAAATTCCTATACCAGGATGAGCCGGTAGGAGCCTGTAGGGTTTAGGGTTTAGGACCAGAGGTGTTATGAACGTCCGGCGAATCTGTATCCAATACGCCGAGTCCATCGGATTGAAGGGTGGCCTGAGGGTTTGGGGTTTAGGGATTTAGGGATTTAGGGTTTATAGTGTTCAGGGTTTAGGGTTTAGGGCTTAGGGGTTTAGGGGTTTAGGTTTTAGGGTTTACCGTATACCTATATTATAGCTTCCATTGTAGTTCCTTTTTTTGGTTAACCAATTTTTAAGCTTTATGGTAAGGACCCATTAACATAGCCAAACAAAAGCTACCATGGATCTAGTCTGGTAATATAGAAGCCTGAATAATTAACAATACTATTTTGGAGGTTCCTTATTCTAATTATGGTCTAAAGGGCCCCCAAAACCCTATTTTGATCATTGAGGCCCCTATATTAATCGTATGTTGCTACCCGAAACCCTAAACCAGGCCTCCCATTCGTCCCGGCAGGCTGCCACTGAAGATGAAAAGGACAGCACGTCCTTCATACAGGCTGCAGAAGCTTTAGGCGCACGGCATGAACGTTCAAGCAGCGGCCGTGAGGAAGGCTACTTAAAGGATCATGAGACTTAGTAAGTAAGGCTATAGGGTTTTAGGGTTTAGGGTTTAGGGTTTAGGGTTTAGGGTAAAGGATCATGAGACTTAGAAAGTAAGGTTATAAGTCCCTGAATTGGGGTTACAAGTAGAGTTACCTTAGTTATAACCCTACTTACTAAGTCCCATGATCCTTTAAGTATGTCCACAACCACCGGCACCCCAATCAATGGACGAAGCAGCAGCTGTCCGACAAGATACCCCAAGAGTTGAGACTTGATTTGGGTTTAGGGTTTAGGTTTAGGGTTTAGGGCCTAGGGTTTAGGAGCAAGCTTGCTGCCTCTGCTTGGTTCATGTCCGGCAAAGTACCCTGCGATTCGGGTCCCCTAGGGACACATAACCATCTCACAATTCGGGTTTTCTGGAATCCCCCTTGTAGGCTCTCCTATACCCCCCCCAAAACCAAGATGCTCATGTTTAGGTGCCAATTTTCGAGCCCCTAACCCTAAACCCTAAACCCTAACATGGGGAAGGTCGGTAGTTTACAGGGAGCTTGAATGACCGTTTCAAGCGTTCCCGGTGCACAGCGAAACCTTTGGGGTCCTGCTGGACCCGGACAGCTCGAAGCTCATGCAGAAGCTCCAACCTGTTCACGGTATAGGGCTTAGGATTCAGGGGTTTAGGGGTTTAGGATTTAGGGGTTTAGGGTGTATAGGGTGTACGTAGGGCTTAGGGCTTAGGCTTTAGCGGTTTAGGGTTTAGAGCCTTTCTGGGATTTAGAAGCGAGCTGGGAAGCTGCCCTATCGACGATGCAGAGATGAGCCCCCGGCACCCAAGACCACCGGGAGCCATCGGATGCAGCTGTGACAGCAGAGTTGTGTATCAAGTCACCTCAGTGTTCAACTTACTTCCCCAATAAGCCAGGGAAATTAAAGGTTAAACTTTCAGGTTACTACTAAATGATAAGAACCCAAAAAGTTTAAAGGTTGGGTTTTGGAGAACTAAGTCAAGGAAAAAGCACGACACAGAACGTTCCAAGCCCACGGTAACGGCTGACCTCGCGTCGTCTCGCCATGAGCTGCTTGCTAACGGGTTTGGGGCATACGCCAGCAACGGACTATGAGCACACTCATTGCCAGCGGCTGGCGGGACATCGTCAAGGGACCCTTAAGCTTGTCGTCCCTACGTGCAAAAGACACATGATATGAAAGACATGTATGTTCACACCCTCGGTATTATGGTATTACTACTCAGTCTGCTGCGGTTCAACGATACGACGACTACTAGGACCCTCATGACCCTGAAACCTAAACTCCTAAACCCCAAACCCTAAACTCCTCAACGGATTTTGGGTCTTACCTATAGTCTCCATTGTAGTTCCTTTTGGGATACCTTATAAAATCCTATATATATATATATATATATATTCTGTTTTTTGGTTAAACCAAAAAAAAGAACTACCATAGAGACTATAGGTAAACCCTAAACCCTAAATCCCCCAAACCCTGAATCCCCTAAACCCCTAAACCCTAAATCCCCTAAACCCCTAAACCCTAAATCCCCTTAACCCTTTGGGTCTTAGGTGCTGCTCCTGAGGCGCGGACTCCTTCGAAGCTGACACTCTTGCAGCTCCTTTCCGCGGAAGACGCAGGTCGGTCACAGGGTCCCTTGAATCTGCCCATAGGCCCCATAGTAGTTCCTTTCTGGGGGTTACCTTATAGGATTCTATACTATGAGGCCTATGAGTGATGACTTCTGTTACGATACTTGGAGAACCAGGGATTGAAAAAGGTTGCAGCAGGTACCCTAATTGGGGGTATCAGGCATTTTAAGTATAGCTACCTGAAGTACTGAATTGTACATTGTAGTTTGCTCTACCTATAGTCTCCATTGTAGTTCCTTTTTTTGGTTTAACCAAATATATATTAAGGACTTTATAAGGTATCCAAAAAGGAACTACAATGGAGACTATAGGTAATACTTGCATCCCTGGCCCGAACTTATCTGAATCAGAGCAAACAGACTCTGGCGGAGCAGCGGAGTGGCTATAAGTCTCTTATTACCCAATTTATTACCCAATTTAGTGTCCCGCATATTACGACTATAACCCAGAGACTCTAATTAAGGAATATACCTTAAGTCATAGTAGGATCCCTAATAAGACTTAAGGTATATTCCTTAATTAAGGAGTATATTGGAGTCTCTGGGAACAATTCTAACATTTCCTTTCTTTGCGGAGCAGGCTCCGAGGCTCACTGGTGTCAGGAGTCTGAGGGAGGGTGGGGTTTAGGGTTTAGGGTTTAGGGTTTAGGGTTTAGGGTTTAGGGTTTAGGGCTTAGGGTTTAGGGTTTAGGGTGAATGGAGCAAGCCGTTCCAGCCATGTTCAAGCTGTTGAAACTAGTGGGTCGAACTGTCGGCCCGGCGCAGTATCTGTTCAAGTATGTGGGTAGTTGTCTAAACTAGGGTCCCTTTTTAAGTCCTGTTTATAAGGGTGCCGTGCTATTTTGGGGACCTAAAAAGGGACCCTAATTTAGAGAGCTACCCATGTGCGGACAGGATGGGAGGGGCTGCCCACTGGAAGGGATGGGTCGTTCGTTCTACCAGGGGCCATGACACCAGCAAATGCGAACTAGATCCGCCGCACCCGGCCATCCGCCACTGTACCGAAATGAGACTGGGCGCCTGTATAATTAGGCATTATAAGCCCCTAAACCCTAAACCATAAACCCTAAACCCTAAACCCATGAAACAAGATGTGTATATGATAGTCCCCGAAAACCCAGCTCCAACGGCAGGACCCGCACTTTCAAGACCATCGTAAGTGATCCTTCTGTGTGATGCGTTCCCTGTTTGCAAAAATCCAGAGACTCCAAAACCCCTTAATTAAGGAATATACCTTAAATCATATTAGGGATCCTATTATAGTTTAAGGTATATTCCTTAATTAAGGGGTTTTGGAGTCTCTGGGAAATCTCGAGGTCCTTGAAGAGTCGGAGTACCATGCTCCACTGAGACCACTCTTCGCAGGCTCCAATCGCAGCTCCCAGGGTCAACGTACCAGGCACCTGCATAGTGTGGCCGCTGGATCAAGTGAACGCTGCAATGAGAAGTATGCTTCATCAAAAAGACAACAAGGCTGCGGTAGTGCGGATATCAAACGACAAGAAGACCAAAATTAGCCTCATAGTCCTATAGAGTATGCTTTCGGAAGCATGCACCAGCAATCAAGGCAGTCATGATATATTAACAATGCTGATAATCATCTTGTAAACATTCAGAGGAACAATCGCATTGACGTTCGAAATCGGTCATTGAAGACGATCATTACTGACCCTAAACCCTAAACCGTATAGTACCCTTCTAGAAGCCCTGAAAGGAACCCTTAAAGGAATCCTTATAGAAACCCTTAAAGGAACCCTTGAAGGAACCCTTTAGTTTACTACGAGCCCGGGTCCGATATTACAGCCTTAATGCGCCAAGCTACGAGGAAGCCGGTTGCCATCTCGCACATCAGACCTCTGGACTTCCTAAACCCTAAACCCAGGGTTTAGGGTTTAGGGTTTAGGGTTTAGGGTTTAGGGGACCCTAAACCCTCAACGGTAAACCCTATAAGCTATCACCCTAAACCCTCAACCCTCAACGCTCAACTTTAGGGTACAGGGCTTGAGGTTCGGGCTCAGGGATTTCAGAGGTTACTAGGGTTGATGGCCGGAAGGCTTTTGGGGGTTTTGGGGCTTACGGCTGTGGGTGTAAGGCTTACGGGTTTTGAATTGGGGCTCAGGGTTGCTAGAAGGGTCTGGGGACTAGGGTTACTTTCAAGGTTACCACCCTAAACCCTAAGCCCTAAACCCTAAACCCTAAACCCTAAACCCTAACCCTAAACGCCTAACTTTCATGGATTTACTGCACATTTTGGGGGCCCACGTCGGCCTGCAGACAGCTGCCATTGCCCCTGACTGGCAGCAATGGCGGTATTGAGGACAACTCTGTTGAGCCGCAGAGATAACGCAGCAGAGCGCTTCCTGAGGTTTAGGGTTTAGGGGTTTTAGGGGTTTCGGGTTGAGGGCAGAAGTATCCGATCGCTCAGACTGCATGGACTGCCACTCACAGCTGGGGCACAGCAGGTCCATGGCAAAACACCATTCTCCAGAAGCTTGACATCCGTTCATTGCAGCCCCTGGCACTCGAGCTAACTGAGTTGTTGTGAAGTTGATTTAAGCTCCTATAATAGGCATCTACAGGAACTAATGGGGTGTCCTTGTTTATGGTCACTTAAAAGAAATTGGTTAACAAGGCGATCATGCTGTTGCCACGGATGATTCGACAAGCACTGTCTTCTCAGGCGAGGCACCAATCGTCACGATGTCCCCGGAGATGGACCGCAATGCCGCCGACTGAGACATAGCCAGGGCTGCATCCCACTGCCCGGACTTCTCGCAAGCGCTCATGGCGGCCTCCAGCTGGAAGTGGACATAAAACCCTAAACCCTACACCCTAAAACCCTAAACCCTAAACTCTAAAACCCTAAAAAACTAAAACCCTAAACCCTGATGTTAGGGCTCTTAGGACATCTCCGGAACCTTCAGGTTTAGGGCTTAGGGGCCTTAGGGGCCTTAGGGGCCTTAGGGTTTAGGGTTTAGGGTGTAGGGTTTAGGGTTTAGGGTTTAGGGTTTAGGGTTTAGGGTTTGCACATAGGCACTGCAGGCAAGAGGCATTGAAAGAGACCAGGCTCTGTTGAATTCGACGGGCCCGGATCCGACCGAGGAGATCCAGTGCCGGCCGCCAGTATGACGCCTTCTCACCAGTATAAGGTTTAGGGTTTAGGGTTTAGGGTTTAGGGTAAGGTTTTTGGGGCCCATTATACTATAGTTGTCATAAGGTCCCCCCAAAAATAATGTAGGTACTTCTTGATTGACGCCTTCTCACCAGCGCTTACGACGGAATTGAAGGAGATGATGTCCAGCGCCGTCCATGACTGGCCGGCATTCCTCAACTCCAATATCGTAACCCTTCCAGTAGCCCTCATAATAATCCTCAGCCCACAGACATCACCCAACCCCCCGAAAACTACGAACAAGACTTGTGCCAAGAAAGTTGGCTCCTAAACTCTAAACCCTCACAGTGAGAGATTGAGAACAAACGGATGCCATCCAAAAAGGCTGGAGAGGAAGTGCCTAAGGCTGGCAAAAGCCCAAGCAGCTGCAAAAACGTCAAAGCTGATACCCACTGCCCCGTATCCTCATACGAGGAAGCCATCACATTGTAGATCACAGAATTCGGCTGAACCTGAAAGCGTCGATGCAAGCGACTCATGAACATTGAAACAGCGGACACCTCGAGCGGATCAACCGAGTAGCGCGCCCTTCGACCTTGCATACCACCGAAAATTGCAAGTGCCTCCTTCCAGACGGCACATGCGCTGATCAGCGATCCGGAGATGATCGCATTCGCTGAGATCGCAGCTAAAGCCAAATTCCCAAGAAGCGACAGGGCCGAAGACCACTCTTGCGCCTGCTGACACGCATTGATGACACTTCCATAGTTGACGACATCCTGAAGAATCCTGGGTCTCTGTTGGAGCTATGTTAGAAATGATCATTTTTCATCCCTATTAGGTTTTATTATCACAAAAATGTAAGATTGTATCCAACAAGGGCCCAGAATCCGTCGCAGCTTCATGTCAGCCCCCAGGCCGACTGAAAGCTTCCATCTCTGGCCCACTGCGATGGCTGCAGTGCTGTACGTGATGGAATCCTGGGCTTTGAAGCAACCAGGGAAAAAAAGTATAGACTTTTATTTCAGAACAGGTCCCCCCAAAAAAGTATAGACTTTTATTTCATAATGGCTCCTTTAAGGAACAGGTCAACAAAAACAAAAGTATTCAAGCTTGGTACTCCAGAGCCCAGAATCAGGACAGATCCCGACTCTGTCCATCCACAGAAGCAGAGAGCAGGCGGCCTCCCATGCCAGTGCTCTGCCAGAAGCCTTCCTTAACGGTTTAGGGTTTAGGGTTTAGGGTTTAGGGTGTAGGGTTTAGGGTGTAGGGTTTACGGTTTAGGGTTTAGGGTTGACGAAATGTACCCCAAATGGGTATAGGGTTCAGATACCGTATAGGAACTCATAGTATAAGGGGAAAAAGGCGCTTACTTTTAAGAGCTATTTGGTCCCCAAGGTTCAATGCAATGCTGAAGCTGCGCTGATCATGCTGCACACCGGCTCTCAACACAGACAGTACAGATACTGCCAACTCCCAATCGCTAGTGTCCGCGCTCTCCCGCAGCAACGCTATTGCTTTCATGTGGGGCCTCTCCACTCCATTCGCACATGCCATGCACGCCATCCTAAACCCTAAACCCTGAACCCTAAACCCTAAACCCTAACCCTAAACGCAACACGGCTACCATCAACTTCGTCACCTACTTCGAGCATCTCCGAGCCAATGCTGCGGGCTGGCAGATTCGCAGCCACCCTGCTGAAAGACCCTAGCCATCTCAAAGTTGCAAACAAGACATGGATCCAAGATTTTGAACTCTCTTCTTCAACAACCAGGCCCAAGAAAGTTCAAACTTTTTAGGATAGACCTAGTATACCGGGCCAAAAAGTTTAAAGTTCTCGCATTGGCTATCTAAGTGAATGCCAGATCTGTGTTAATCCTGGGACTTTAGTAAACACCCTAAACCCTAAATCCTAAACCCTAAGCAGAGAGATGTGGGCCTGTCGTAAACCAAGGAAAAGGTGCAGGACGACAAGCAGCCGATCGGAGTCGCCCCAGGGCGCTTGGGGGCTCAAGGAAATGTAGGCGCGTGAATAATTAGACTAGGGTTTTGGGATGTTTTGGGAATAGGGTTTTGGGGTCCATTAGCAATAATTAGAATAGAGTTTTGGGGTCCCGTATAGTATAATCATAACAGGGAACCACCCAAAATAGGCAATTGTTGAGGCCCCTATATTCTGGTTCGCGTTGCGGGGATTCTATAGACTGCCACTCTAAGCGTGAGGTCATGAAGGAAATCCTTGCTGGCGACCCGCTTAGTTTTGGCTTGAGGTGCAGAGGTGTCGAACGTCAGGCTTCCCGCTCTAAACTGACAACGAAAAGTGCGCCATAGGCGCTAGTCGACGCAGCAGCTCCGGTATTCACCAGGAAGCTCGTGGTGAGTCAAGCGTCTCTCATCTGGACCAACACAAACGTCCATCACGAGGCTTGCCGATGTTTACTCGAAGTATCGGAACTTGGCGAAGATTAGCACTATTTTGCCTCAGATGGCCAAGTGTAGCAGCTACCAAGACCAGAAAGCCCCTCTTAATGCTCATCCAAGATACCAGTCGCTCGTCCAAGTTGTTCTCTTTCCTGCACAGGCATGCAAAGTACAAACAAAAAGCCTGCGGCCGAGGCTTCCTTGTAACTTCCTACCCTCACACTGCCAGCCAAAACCGGACCGCCAGCCCAAGGATATGCACAGCGGCATGTCTTTTGACTTCGCAACTGCCATTGAAATTAAGCCGGCCTCGCGTATGGTTGCCATCATACCGTTGATGGATATGAGTCTGTCGTAGATGCAAACCATTGAATCGGAGCCACAGCTCTGGTTCCATTCCTGGTTCCAAGCTCAAGCCAACAATAGCAATCAGAACAACAATAGCAACAGTAACCATGCTAACTTGACACTGGCTACAGCAGTTGGCTGCAGAGGTCACTCGTGCCGGAGTAAGACCGACAGAGAGACAGACACGTAGGTACAAAGACGGGTTTTATACACAAATGGGTAGTGTTGAAAATTAGGGTCCCTTTTTAGGTCCCCAATATAGTACGGCCCCCTTATAAAAAGGACCCTAAAAGGTACAGGTGGATAGGTAATGCGGCAGATTGAGAGGCAGATACATGGAACGCTAGAAGGAGAAATAGCCAGCTGGATTAAAGGAAATACCAGACCCATGCACGACCTGTCGACACAACAGTGGGGAAGTTATGATGACGGGTGAGGTCTCTTGTCACATGAGGTACCAAGAAAACCCTAGATAAACCATTATGAACCCTAAGCGCTTAAACCCCTAAAACCCCTAAACCCTAAACCCAAAGCACCTATGAACCCTAAACCCTAAACCCTAAAACCCCTAATGCCACTAAACCCTAAACCCTAAAACCCCTAAACCCTAAAACCCGCAAAACCCCTGAACCCTATGCCCCTATAAAGCCTAAAACCAAAATCCAAAAACAACCCTAGACCCTAAACCCTAAGCCCCTATAAACCCTAAACTTAACCCTTAAGCCCCTATAAACCCTACACCCTATGCCCCTATAAACCAATCCCCTCAACCCTAAAACCCCTAAACCCTAAACCCTAAACACCTAAATGCCGTAAACCCTAAGCCCCTATGAACCCTAAACCCTACAACCCCTAAAAACCCTCACAGCCCCTATAAACCCTACATCCTAAACTCTCCCACAGACCAAGTCGCATGGATCAGACTGTGCCGTCGAACTTTCAGGACTCGGCACTTCCGGTCAGAGAAAGAAAGCCTGGGTTGGTAAGGAAATTAGGGTTTAGGGTTTAGGGTTTAGAAGAAGGAAATCATACTATCCACAATAGACCCTCCACAATGATAACTGACTGAGCTGCCCTTAGAACCGAAATTTAACTAGTATTCGTGTGAATCTTCTTGGGGTTATCTTATAAGAAGAAGAAAAATAACCCATAATCCCTGAGAGCAGCAAGGCAACTTAAAAAGTCCGGGCTTGGGTTTATGTAGGGTTTAGGATCTATAGGATTTAGGGCTGAGGAAAGTTTAGGGTTAAAGGGCTTAGGAAAGTTTAGGATTTAGGATTTAAGGCCTAGAGTTTGGGGTTTAGGATTTTAGGGACCCTATAAACCCAAAGCCCCTAAACCCCTAAACCCTAAACCTAAGCCCCGCAGCTCCAGGCCCAGATCCTCGTCCTTGCGCTGGATGGTGACCACGTATGGGGCAGCTTCCTGCTTCGAGGCTTTCGGGTTGAGGAGCTTTAGGGCTTTAGGGGTTTAGCGCCTTTAGGGGTTTAGGGTTTAGTTTTTCAGGGGGTTTAGGGGTTTAGGGGTTCAGGGTTTGGGGTTTGGGGCTTAGGGTTTAGGGGTTTAGGGCTTCGGGTTTAGGGCTTCAGGGGTTTACGGCTTAGGGTTTAGGTTTAAGGTTCAGGGTTCAGGTTTAAGGATTTATAGGGCCTTTTAAGTGCCACTGCATTACGATTGGTCCAATTTTTGCGATGATTACCATTCTGGGTGCTTTTCCATGCTAGAATCCGCTTTTGCATTATGACTGCTGGTCGCGGTCGTTCGTTTCGTTACATACCAATGTCCTCCATTACACCACAAAGACGCCTTGAATTCCTTCTTGGCCATCTGTCAACCTCCCTGCAGTTGCCCTAAAAGCCCTATGTAAACTCTGAACCCGAACCCGAAAGCCTAAACCCTAA
>CAJNDV010022079.1:15522-26313 GCA_905221635.1 Symbiodinium sp. CCMP2456
GGATTTTGGGTTTAGAGTTTAGGGGTTGGGGGTTTAGGGGTTTAGGGTTTGGGGTTTGAGAGTTTAGGGTTTAGGGATTTCGGGTTTAGGGGTTTAGGGTTTAGGGTTTGAGAGTTCAGGGTTTAGGGTTTAAGGGTTAAGGGTTTGAGGGTTCGAGGGTTTAGGGCTTAGGATTTAGAGGGCTTAGGGCCCAGAGGGTCCATACATACTACCATTGTGGCATCAGGTCCCCAAAACCATAATGAGGATGGTCTTTCGGAACCTAATTCCAGAACAGTAGTGTATATGGACCCTCTGGACAATCTATTAAGTTAACCTTCTGCCATGTTGCACTAGATTCCATTGTGTTGTTCTACATTGCAGTACATAATGTGTATGTATAAGTAAAAAAAATATATATATATATACATATAAACTCGCAACTTTTTTGCAGAATATACTGCGAACTAACCTACGGCTGCACCGTGCCAAAGACTGGGAAGGTTCTTCTGAAATTCCTTGCGCATGCTTGCAGTTTTAGCAGAAGCTGCGCACCTCTTCGGAAACCCGAAACCCTCAACCCCCAAAAGGCCCCAAACTCCAAACCCTAAAAAACCCTAAACCCTAAATGAAAAAGGCCCTAAACTAAAAGCCCTAAACCCTAAATCAACAAGGCCCTAAATCCTACAAACCCTCCTAAACCCTAAACAAAACCCAAACCCGAAACTAAACTCGAAGACCTGTCCTCTCCCAGAACAGCGCCGGAACCCCCGAACTCGGCCGGGAACTCCTTGAACTTGGCCATGCCGTCCCTGACGGACCTGGGTTGTAGACACGCCACCAGCCGTTTAGTTTGTATATAAAACATGACATATACGTATATACACTCCATATAATGTAAAAGTGTTTACACAAAAATATTACAGATTAATTATAAACAATATGTAATATATCTTCATGCAAAGCCCTCGATCAGGGGCACCAGTCTCTGCAGGAGAGGCACAGCACGCGCTGTCCGTAGTTCCAATGCCCTTGAAGTCGCGGAGGGGAGTTCAAGATACCACCACAGATTTGCAAGAGGCCAGGTGTTTTTGCGCAATGGGTGGAAGCAATGCAGGCCAAGCACTTGGCGCAGTTTCTGTGGCCATCGCTCGTGGTCTTCACGTCCCCAGCTATCTGGACCAAAGCTTCCTTAAGGACGAAATGTTCCCTAAAAGGAGTTTCAGGTTCGAAGAATATGAAAGTGATTCATAGTGTAAGGGTATAAGGCCCATACTTTTAAGGCTCATTTGGTCCCCAAGGTTCGTCGAAGATCACTGCAAAGTGGCCGCTGCTTCCAGTCCATTTTTGGCACTCCAAGCAGTGGCAGAAAGCAGTCATCTTAGGCTCCCCGGAGACGGCTACGATCACCGATCCACAGAGGCACTTCCCATGGAAAGCCTGCGTGACATCTGGCTGTAAATCCCAGGACTCGGCCCGAACGCCCGAGCCCCCGAGTGAAGCTGGGAAGTCGACGAACTTTGGCACCTCGTCCCCAAAGTCGATGAGAGGTGTCACGTAGAAGAAGTGCGCACTAAGAGATATCTCACTCGCAGATCCCACGCACACCTCAACCAAACCCGCTCGTGGGAGGCTGGTCAGGATGTGCGAATGGCACGTGGCGCAGCTCTTCCGCACCCTGAGAGTTGAGGGGAATAAGGGGTTCTACAAGGGTTCTAAGGGCTACTATTTGGGGTAGTATAAGTAGTATTCTGAGGGCTATTGTACCACAAGAGCTCTCAAAGACAAACCCTTCACGAAGCACGGAACCCTGTCGCGCTTAACAGCACAGCATCTCGCGTTATCTTATCACATAAATCCTAAGCCTTAACCCCTAAACCCTTAAAGCCTAACCCTAAACGCCTAAACCCAACCCAAAACCCCAAACCCCTAAACCCCAAAACCCCTAAACCCTATAGCCCCGAAACCCCATAAACCCCCAGAAATCTCAGAAATCCCCATAACCCCCATAAACCCCCATAAATCCCTAAACCCCCAAACCCCCATAAACCCCCCTTGAATCCCTAAACCCTAAACCCCTAAAACCCCCCCATAAATCCCATAAATCCCATAAATCCCCATAAATCCTGAAACCCCATAAAATCCCTAGAAATCCCTAAAACCCATAAACCCCCCATAAATCCCTAAACCCTAAACCCCTAAACCCCCCATAAATCCCATAAACCCCAGAAAATCCCTAAAACCCCTAAAACCACCATAAACCCCATAAACCCCCAGAAATCCCCATAAACCACCAGAAAACCCCACAAACCCCCCATAAATCCCCTAAAGCCCCCCAAATCAAAGCCGTGGCTGGGCCAGTCCTCGATCCGGCTTTGAACTCCAGGAGCTGCCCACTGCAAAGCACATCCTGGGCTCTTCTGAAGGGAGTTTTAGGGCATTTTAGGATATTTTAGGGCTTTTTACGGTTTATAGGGTTTAGGGTTTCAGGTTTTTAGGGTTTTTTAGGGTTTAGGGTTAGGGGTTTAAAGCTTTTTAGGGTTTAGGGTTTAAGGAATGTGGGGGTCCTGGGCTCTTCTTAAGAGGTTTAGGGTTTTGTGGTTTAGGGGCTTAGGGTTTAGGGGGTTAGGGATTTAGGGATGTCGGGTTTAGGGCTCAGGGCTTTGGGTTTTTAGGGTTTTGGGGTTTTGGGGTTTATGGGGTTTAGGGTTTAGGGGTTGGGGTTTAGTGTTTTGGGCTTAGCGGTTAAGGAATTAAGTTTAGGGTTTAGGATTTAGGGTTTTGGGTTTACCTATAGTCTCCATTGTAGTTCCTTTTCTGGTTAACCAATTTTCCGGTTAGAATACTATAATATAAAATTTGGTAAACCGAAAAAAGAATTGCAATGGATACTATAGGTATTCTTTAGCAATAAAGAAATCCTCCTATTGGGTCTACTATACCATAAAGACAACAAGGAACACCCCAAAAAACCTGTCTAATTATCAAGGCCCCTACATTAGTGTTTGGTAATACAGAAGCCCTCTTATTTACTATCGATCCCCTCTTAACCCAGCGTCTTCTCTCCGGTACCAGATCGCCATCTGCCCAACACTTCCCGTCCACTTGCGGCAGTCCTGCAAGGGTTTAGGGTTCAGGGTTTGGGTTTAGGGATTTAGAGTTTAGGGATTTAGGGTTTAGGGTTCAGGCTACACTGGGCACAAGATCCTCACAGACCAAATGACCCTTAAAAGTAGGGGCCCTATACCTTGCTACGATGAATCCCTATATAACACGATGAATCCCTATATGAAAATTTGGGGCCCTATTAATTATACCCTAATACCATGAATCCCTATATGGTATATACACCCTAAACCCTAAACCCTAAACCCTAAACCCTAAACCCTAAACCCTAAACCCTAAACCCTAAACCCTAAACCCTTTTTAGGGTTCATTTCGTCTCTAAGGATCCTCACAGTGGCACAGCGTGGTCTTCAGCGGGGTGCTAAGGGCCGTCACGGCGACGAGCCCACAAACACAGGACCATCCTTGCAGGGTTGAACAGCGAAAAACCGAAAGCCTCGAAGCAGCAAATGAATGCATAATAAGGCTAATATATATATATATATATATGTATATATATATATATGTGTATATATATATATGTATTATGAGTAGGTCATGATTATTGTAGTATTGCATTATTGCAATATGGTATTGTAGTTCTTATCTTGTTGTCACGAATGTTATTCTTATAACTATATTGTTAATGCTGTAGAACTTGTTGACACCATTCGGGGGTTTCAGAAAATAGGGGACCCTAATATAGCACCCTAAATAGTAGGATCCTTATTATAAGGACCCCAAGATAAGGTACCCCTAATTTAGAAACCCTAAACCCTACACCCTAAAGCCTGAACCCTAAACCCCAAACCCTGAACCCTGAACCCTAAACCCTAAACCGTAAACCCTAAACCCATAACCCATTTTTTGATGAGGACAGAGCGTGCCCAGGTCGACGGTTGCTCTATTTAAGATCTGCACATCACTGTCCCAAAGGCTCCATGTACCACGGTTTAGGGGTTTAGGGTTTAGGGTTTAGGGTTTAGGCAGAAGCCCTAAGGCTCCATGTACCTTTATAGTAGATACTTAGGCCTTAAAGGGGTCCCTATATAGGTACTTTAAGGCCTAAGTATCTACCATATGGGTACATGGAGCCTTAGGGTGTGTTGATTCGCCTGTTGCCGCACTAGCGCTATTGTGTTGCTGCTGTCATGACGAACACGAAGAGGAACATGATGACGATGTTCGGGAGGAGGAAGAGCAGGAGGTGGAGGGTGATAATTATGAGGATGATGATGAAGAAGATAATGAACACGATGCGGACAACGACTTCGACGATGATTACGTTGATGAAGATGATGCTGATTCTGCGGCTGATGATGGTGATGACAATTGCGACGGCGATGGTCATTCTCATGCTGGTGATGATCACGACCATCTTGGCGATGATTAGAAGTTGCCTCTCGTTCCCTCACGAGGGGTCTGCACATGGTCAGTCGCGCAGGAGCAGAAGAGCATGGCATGCTTCGCAGGGCGGCGTGTCGAAAGGCAGCAGTGACTGAGGCCACAACAGCTTAGGAAGACAGCAGTTTGCCACTTTCGCACACCCTAAACCCTAAACCCTAAACCCTAAACCCTAAACCCTAAACCCTAAACCCTAAAGAGCCAAAACCTTCTGCTTGCAATCCTGGCAAGTCCTTCTTGTCTCGAGTGCACCTGCATGCAAGCCTTAAGGACGAAATGTACCCCATCAGGGCTTCAGGTTCAAACACTATAATAGGGATTAATAGTATATAGTAGGATATAAGGGCCTTGCTTCTAAGCATCATTTGGTCTCCAAGGAGCCTGTTGCTGATTCATGACTAAATTCCATGTCGAGGCATCTTCTACTGCTCAAGGGCCAAAATGCCTGCGGTGACTTGGATGTACAAAAAGCATATTATCATACCATACTAGTGTACTGTACTTGCAGATAATATACTATTACAAAGTGCCGCTTGGATCTCAAGTTCGGGGTCCAACGGACACATAAGAATCTTCTATGCACTCAAAGTCTCCCAGACGCACACACGCGGCCCTTTGTTCATGAGCGCAGCAGCTGCAGAATCGATTATGCCTTGAGCCGTCTTGCTATCTTTGAGAAGGGCGGGCATCCCATTCCTCGAAGTGAAATTCTGCGAGGTGAAACAGTTGATGACGAGGTTCGTTAATGTAGGAACCTGATTAAGAAACCCCGGCTCTTTATTAGGGTTCTTAATGTGAACCCTAATATGTTGAGATTATAGGGACAGGATTTCTTAATCAGGTTCCTACATTAAGAGAGACACAGCCTAATCTGGCTGGCCAGACACAGGAGTTGCGAGCAGACCTGCAACTGACCTGGAATGGCACAAGACTTGCAAACCACAACAAGAAGAAGGCCCCGGCGCATGCTAATATAGGGGCCGAAATAATTAGAATAGGGTTTTGGGGCCCATTATTGCTATAATTATAACTAGGAACCCCCAAAATACTATAGGCAATTATTAAGGCCGCTGCATTATGTACATCTGAGCTTGGAGACCCTCATGGGTACAGGTGGGCGTCCACGAAGCCTGAGGCAACAGTTCCATGGCTTTCATCTTGGACAGAGGCAAGCAATATTCAGACAGCACAACCTTGGCCTACGTCCCAACTAGTCCCACTTCCGTTGTAAGGGAGTCTACACCCTAAACCCTAAACTAAGATCCAACCCTAAACCCTAAACCCTAAACTCAGATCCCAGCGGAGGGCAGCAAGTGTTTTCAAGATTTCGGCTTCCTCTCGACCAGGACGGCGCCTGCAAGACACAGGCATCCCAAAAAACAATCAGAATTATATTCGGCATGGTCTTCCTCTCTATCATAAACATAAGACTACTCCTAAGACTTACCCACCATGCTAATATTCATGATATAAATGACAGGAACAGCAGCACTAATCACAAGATATATATATATATAAGTGAGACTAATATTCAAAACAACCAGCATCGTTGATTGGTCATAATAGCCACAGTTCCAGTAAGAAGAAGAATGCTATCAAGCATGGAAGTTAATAGGGATGTTTGTAGTCTTTCTACTAGTAGAGCTATTTCTATTCAAAGGTGTGTATATATATATATATATACTTATTTATTTATTTATTTATCTATTTATGTATTTATTATACTGAAATATAAGAAACAATAAACCCTGAACCCCTAAACCCTAGACAGTAGAAACTAATAAAGATACTAGCCAGTGACCCTCTCAGTTCGGCCAGGCGGCTCGGGCACTGAGAACTTCGGCCCAAAGTCCTTTGCAGAGGTATGCATGCACACATATATATATATATGCACACATATATATATACACATAGACATACATACATATATATACACACACAAGAGAACACAGAGAGAGACATAACTATATATATATATGTACATATATGTACATATCGTTTGATTGCTTGATGTATCGGTTTGTTGATGTGTTGAAGTATAGCCGTCTTCCTACCTATCGATCTATCTATCTATGTATCCATCCATCCATCAATCCATCCATATACCTGCAGTATATATATATATATATTGTAACATACTGTGCTATGTTGTACTATACAATGCCATACTGTACAATGAATATACTATGACGCAGTCAAAGCGTAGTATAGTATACTGTAGTATAATCAAAGGAATAGAGTATAGCACGATGTAACGTGATGTCACCAAGCATGATCTAATATGATATAAGAATACAACATGAATATACATACATGTATACAATCATCAAGCACATAAAACTAATAATTAAACAACGACACAAGAGGGATAAACAACAACATGTATGCAAACAAATAATTATACACACCAGTAAACAGACAAATCGTTACACACATACATATGTATATATATATAGTGTGTATATATATATATATTATGTGCATATGCTATATGCATATATATATATATATGTATAGATTATACATATACACATATGGTCATATGTTCATATATATATATAATATAAGTAAGTAAGTAAGCAAGTAAGTAAGCAAGTAAGCAGTCCTGTGCCGGTTGGACCATCCTTTGGCTTGGAGCCGCCGCCTGCGAGCACCAGCTGCGCCATTCCGTTAAAGGGTCCTTGTGTAAGGGCTATATACTTTTAGGGTTTAGGATTTAGGGGTTGGGGCTTTGGGTTCAAGGTTCAGGGTTTAGGGTCCAAGGTTTAGGAGTTTTAGGCTGAAGGTGTTGCTTGCATAAGCGGAATAGGGTTCCTTTTAAAGGGTCCTTGTATACGGGCTATATACTATGAGGGGAATAGGGTTCATTTAAAGCTTTAAAGGGTCCTTGCAATGGGCTATATACTATAAGGGGAATAGGATCCCTTTACAAGGTCCTTGTGTAAGGGCTATATACGATAAGGGGAATCTAGGATTCCTTTAAAGGGTCCTTGCAACAGGGCTATACATTGGTTATATACTACAAGGGTTCCTTTGAAGGATCCTTGTCTAAGTGCTATATATTAATGGGCTGTATCCGGTAGAATAGGGTTGCCAAGGGTCCTGATAGTATAGGTTACATACTACAACGGGCATGATAAGGGTTCAGTATGGGAGCCTAATAGCTGCAACAGGGTTCCTTTGAAAGGTCCTTATGTAAGGGTAAAAGACAATAAGGGGAATTATGGGAGCGTTGTAGAGCGGCCTTGATGATTAGAACAGAGTTTTGGGTATACTCATCAGGAACTCTGAGACAATGTTGGTCATCACTTATCCTTCCGTGGTAGTGCGGGTCCTCTGTTCGAAGGATTGATGCCCTTGGACACGCCTTTGAGGTCTTGAAATGCGAGGTTCTTATTGCTTATTTGAGGCAGCTTCGTGCTCATTCCAGTTTCACTGCTCCATAGTCTCGAAACAGCTCAATCGCAGTGCGTGCGACTTGTAAGGCCAGGCCCATGTAATAAAGGCCCCTATACCAAACCCTCACAATACCCCGTTCCAATATATGACCTGCATATATAAGGACCGTTGAAAGGAAGCCTGCTCTATTTATATTCTTAACGAGCCCAGCTGGCTTTCAGGCAGCAATATGCGGAAGTCGGTGGGTCTGCCCGCGCCGCGCCTCTGGCTTCGCCTGTTCCATCTCTTCTGTCTCACGGGCCGAAGCCTCCCTCCCTTCGAACTCGGCTTTCCACTTCTCCAGTTCGCTTAACTCGCGTCTCATCTCCTTCAGCTCAGCGCTGGGCTTTGGCGCCTGCGACAGCACTGCGAGCAAGGAAGTGCAAAGTCCGGGCCTTGCGCTTTCGTGGCCTCCTTTCTTCTTGCGCCGCGCTTGAGCTCAGCCACCTGACGAATGCGAACACCCAAGTCCAGGCATCCCAAAGATCCTCCAATAAGCCCTATACCCTCAACCCTGAACTCCCGAAACCCTAAACTTTAAACCCAAACCCCGAAACCCTAAACCCTAAACCTTATAAATAAACCCTAAAGCAATAGCAAGGACACCTCAGACTTGAGGCGTTCGGCATCAGCGGCTGCTTTCCGCAGCGAGGAGACCTCTTGATGCACGGTGCTGAGTTCCTGAAAACAGCGGCTGGAGCTCACTTTTCAAGGAAACTACACGTGGGGAGTTTAGGGTATATAAGGCTTCTATAAGGCTTGTATAAGGTATATAAACCTTCTATAAGGCTCCTATAACGGCAACTACCCACCTGAAAATGTCCTAGATCTAGCCTTACAGAGTACCTGCCGTATGACCTTGTTACAGTACTATGATATAACAAGCCTTTTATAGTACCCTTATGACAACCACCCTAAAACCCTAAAGCCCCTAGACTGTAGGCTTGTTATAGCACCCTGACCTAGGCCCACGGAAGGATCTAGAAAAGAGATCCCCTAATCTGGGACCCTATACTACTAAGGGCTCTTTATAGGAACTCCCATTAAGGGATCTGCCTGTTGGATCCTCCCGGGGGTCTGAGGATAAGAACCGCACGATCCGGCCTTGACGGACTGCAGGACTTTGGCAATTCCGCCATGCGGCTTCAGCTTACCATGGAGGTCTCGCAACTCGGCTTCCTTCCGGGTGCCGTCTCTTCATAGTGCTGGTAGTAGTAAATAGCATAAATGGTAATAGTGATATGAAGAGTATAGTAGTATCATAGCAATAGTGTCTGATGCGCTGTTCTGCCGTGCCTTGTCAAGCAGAGAAGCTTTATCGCCCAAAGCTGCCTTCAAGGAAGCAATCTCCTGCAGAGAAGAACAGGGTTCAGGGCTTAGGGTTCCCTAAACCCTAAACCCTAAACCCTACTGCTCCGGAACTTTGCAGTCCGTCCTGGCGCTGTGTTTGCAGCTTTCCTGTCGGGAAGTGCCCGCGGCACACCCAAGCTCCGATCAGGGTGAATGCTGGCTTCATTTACAGGACACTACAGGTGGGGAGTTTAGGGTTTAGGGTTTAGGGTTTTAGGGTTTAGGGTTTAGGGTTTAGGATTTTAGGGTTTAGGGTTTAGGAAACTGCAGGTGGGGAGTTTAGGGTATATGGGGCTTCCAGACTCTAGAAGGCTTCTATAAAGTATATAGACCTTCGATTTGGCTCCGGTAACTACCCACCTGAAAATCTCCTAGATTCATGGCATTCTACTCTTCACCACGAGGACCTTTAGGGGTGTAGGGGGCCAGGTAGCGGGCGTGAATATTTACCCCCCCCCCCCCACCGCCCCAAAAAAGACCTGTAAATTACTCCAAGGCCCACGTGCCTTATTCGAATTCTCACTGCCCTAACCCTAAACCCTAAACCCTAAACCCTAAACCCTAACCCTAAACCACATCTCGTCCTTAAGGTATAGTACGTGGCCCTTCTAGACGGCCCTCAGTTTCCTAAACCCTCAAGCCCTGAACCCTAGTGCAGGGGCCTTATTAATTAGAATAGGGTTTGGGGTTATCTTTTGCTATAATTGTAACAAGGAACCACCTAAAAAATAGTACAAGTAATTCTAGTTATGCTATAAGATATTATAACCAGAATAATTAGAATAAGGAACCACAAAAATAGTATAGGTAATTATTGTCATGCTTTGACTATGATAAAGAACCACCAGAATAGTACAGGTATTTACTACTATATTACAATTACAATATCATACGAACCCCCCAAAAGTAGTAAAGCTAATGGTTGGGGCCTGTTTATTAGCACCTAAACTTAAACCTAAACCCTAAACCCCTAAACCCAATGTAAACCCCTAAACCGCTAAACCCTGAACCCCTAAACCCCTAAAAACCCTAAAATCCCTGAAACAGCGATAAACCCCTAAAGCCCCTAAACCCCTAAAATCCTTAAATCGCTGAACCCTGAACCGCTAAACCCTAAATCGCTAAACCCTGAACCCCTAAACCCCTAAACACCAAAACCCCTAAACCCCAAAACCCCAAAACCCTAACCAAACCCTACCAAAATCCTAAACCCCTAAGTCAATCCCTTAACCCCTAAATCGCTGAACCCCTAAAGCTCTAAACCCTAAACCCTAAACTCCGTGCCCTAAGACCCTTTTCAGATTCGTCGAGGAACACAGGGCCTCCCTAAACCCCAAAACAGCCCCCTGGCCAGGTCTCCGAGCCTTCCAGCTCGCTTTGTCGCCTGCGCTCAGGTTGCTAGGGTTTAGGGTTTAGGGTTTAGGGTTTAGGGGTTTGGGGCTTATACGGTTTTAGGGTTCAGGGTTTAGAGTTTAGGGTTCAGGGTTCAGGGTTTAGGGGCTTGGGGGTTTATAG
>CAJNDV010022079.1:33120-43391 GCA_905221635.1 Symbiodinium sp. CCMP2456
GTTTAGGGCTTTAGGTTTTTAGGGTTCAGGGTTTAAAGGTTTAGGGTTTCAGGGTTTAGGGTTGAGGGTTTTAGGGTTTTGGGTTTAGGGTTGAGGGCTCGAGAGTTTAGGGTTTTAGCAGCTTAACCGACCTGCTTGCGGATCTTCTTCATGTCATCTTTCCTTGGGTGGATGCCCGCATTCACTTTCATAAAGACTTTTTGGGGCGCCAAACCTCTCGTGCACGGTACGGCATCCTAACCCCCATGAACCCTAAAGTTAAACAAGCGTCAGAGCCGTGACATGCAGCTTCTCAGTCTCGACCTCTTGTCTCAACTCCTTAACCATTCGGTCCAAGATTCAAGCGACATACTGTTGATGGACAAAAGTCTGCATGACCCAAATATAGTATAGTACCATAAATCCCATAGTTTAGGTATATAAGGTCATGCAGGATTTTGTCCATCAACCACATCACAAGGCCTGTCTAGGAAAGCTGCGAGCGTGGCTCTCTCGACCAGTTCAAGGCTCTCAAGCCAACGATTTCACATAGCGATGAATCGGATGAAAAGGCCGGTGAGCCAGTTGGAGTTAAGAGCTCCGAATGGACACAACGAGTAACTCAGTCGCAAGGGGAGTCGGTGCCTGCTGGCTTTCGAGCCCCTGTCCTTGCTGAAGTGATGAGTGAAAAGAAATGCACATCGGTCACATGCTACGTAGGACTAAGGAAGTAGTGAAATGTCTCGACGTTTCGTTTGCGTCGAATCTACAGCAGGCACCATCGAGTGGTCCTCTTGATGCAAGGCATCGTGGTCAGATTTTGGATGTGCGTGTGCCTCCCCAGGTCATTACACTGCCATGCTCGCCGTATACAACATCTCATGAGAAGGACTTTTGATTGACGAGGTGACTTCTCCACCACGCGTGTGTGCGAAACCCTAAACCGCAATCATCTTCGCGAGCTCTCCATGCTCAAATAGGCCCCTGGCTTCCCTCATCTTCTCCCAGTTGATCTCCCTGGCCTTGTGCTGAACCTTCTGAGAGCTCCAACACAACTGCAAAACTCCCGGTATCTACGCACCTCCGCATCTTCCGCAAAGCGCTGAGGTGAGAGCCTGTAGTCCAACCTTCAGCTGGCCTGCCCCCAGACGGCCCAATACCCCAAAATTCAAGCAAGCCCGCCCAACCCCCTCTCCTATACCATAATTTCAGGCCTATCCCCAAACTGATCATATGCCTATTCCAAAATGAAGGCGTATGCAAACAAGGTACCCTACATCATAGCATTCAGCCTCCCATAAATGGCTATGGGGCGGAACTCGAACCGAGCCGTTCCAGCTGGGTCTCTGCAAGGTCTTGTTCGGTTTGGGGCGGCAGGAGTTAAAGGAAACTGCAAGTGGGGAGTTTAGGGTACATAGGGCTTCTATAAGGCTTCCATAAAGTATATAAACCTTCTATAAGGCTCCTATGACAGTAACTACCTTAACACACCAGAACCTACTTTTTTGTAGGGTCCCTATAAATCCCATATTAGGGTCTACAATAAGAACCTACAAAAACGTGTGTTTCGGTAGGTTAAGGTACCCACCTGGAAATGTCCTAGAAAGGAGGGGAGAGCTTGTGCTGAAAGGGGATGATCCCCAAACCTAGGTTTTACGGCCGTGACGCTGGAATTGAGAGGTTCATAAGCCTACTATTTTCGTAGGGTTTGGGATGATTTTTGTGCCCTAAAAACCCTAAAACCCAAACCCACTAAACCCTAAACCCAGACCCACTAAACCCTGAACCCTAAACCCCAAACCCTAAACCCCAAACCCTCAACCCTAAAAGCCCTAAACCCCTAAACCCCAAACCCTAAACCCCAAAGCCGCAACCCTAAACCCCAAACCCGCAACCCTAAGCCCCAAACCTCAACTCTAAACCCCAAACCCTCAACCCCACACCTGCCGGAGGGCTGCTTTTGGCCACCGGCTTTTCCATTTCCACTTCACGGAGCTTCTCTTCCAACTCTCGCTTCGCTTTCTCCGCACGAGACACCTACGGGTTCCGATGCCCTACCCATAGGCCCCCATAGTAGTTCCTTTTTGGGGTTACCTTATAGGATTCTATATAAGAACCCCAAAAAGGAACTACTTTAGGGCCTATATGGGTAAGGCTCTAAGGACTCATACTTTGAGGCTTTTTGGGCCAAACAACCACACTTGAGAAGGCTTTTGGGGCTATTTTGAGCCTTAAGGATAGGGTTCCTTTAGGGGCTCCGTCTCAGGGCTCTTTCTTAAGGGATATTTGGGGTTCGCGTGAGGCTTCCGCTTCTTCAGGGAATAGGCTTTAGGGGTTTAGGGCTCCTTGAATAACTCCACCCTAAACCCTAATCCCTAAACCCTAAACCCTAAACCCTAAACACCCTAAACCCTAATCCCTAAACCCTAAACCCTGCCATAAGGGTTCCTGTAAGGGTTTCCCTGCAGGGATCCTTTTTGAGGTCAGCTTCCCAGCAGCGGCGATTCTTCGAAGCTTGAAACGATAACAATACATTGCTGCCTTGCACTCTTCCCTGGTCCCTTCTTTAGCCGAAGCCTTATCTCCCCCTAAACCTTAAACCCCCAAACCCGAAGCCCTAAGCCCTAAACCCTAAACCTTAAACCCCTCTGCCAATGTTCCTAATTCCGTCTGTCAAATCATCAACCCTGAGGCCCCAGCTTGCTCTTTGAGCTCCGCATTCTCCCGCATGAACTCCTCCAGGTCTTCGTCAAATTGGGCCGCCATGGCTTTCTTCCTGCGAAAGCAGAACTGAAGCCAGAGGTGCTTCTGAACCCACATTGGTTTAGTTTAGGGTTTAGGGTTTAGGGTTTAGGGTTTTTTGGTTTAGGGTTTAGGGTTTAGGGTTTAGTTTAGGGTTTAGGGTTTAGGGGACTCCCAAACCCCTTAATTAAGGAATATACCTTAAATCATGTTAGGGATCCTACTATAATTTAAAGTATGTTCCTTAATTAAGGGGTTTTGGAGAGACTCTCTGAGTGACTCCGAAACCACATTGGTTTAGGGCTTACGTGGACCCGAAAAACACCTACCTGCTTTAGGACTTATGTAATAGGGTACCCTCCCTAAACCCTAAACCCTAAACCCTAAATCCTGAACCCAAAACCCTAAACCCTGGAAAGGAGGTTCTTGAGGGTCCAGGGTTTAGGGCCGTTTAGGGTAGCGGCCGAAGCTCCTCAAGCCTCCTGGCAGACCACCTTCGCTGCTGGTGGCGCTGGCGCGCTTTCGCAGGCTTCGCCGGTCGTCGACCCATCCTTAGAAACGAGAACTACTGTTGCTGATATAAATCCTGCATTACTTGAAGGACCCTAAACTATGGGAATTATGGTATATTCCGTATTCTGAGTAATGCAGGATTTATATCATCAACCGTATCAGCTCACGGCTGGGGTAGACCATGATTTGGCAGCGGATGCATCCAAGTTGGGATGGACTACGCACACATGCGCATGAGACCATGTACTTCCGGCATCCACCGGCGCGGCAGCTCAACCGACACAGAATGTTTGCCTTGCCATGCGCTCATGTCAATTCCCTTGATTCCTTGATGGTGTGTGCCGTCACGTTTCCACCCATAGGCCCCATAGTAGTTCCTTTTTGGGATTACCTTATCGGATTCTAAATATGAACCACAAGAAGGAACTACCATGGGGCCTATGGGCAGACAAGAACAGAACATGCATCCTAGAAGCTCCAATCGCTGGCGCTTCCGGCACTGGAGGGCGAGAAAGTCTTGATTTCCTGGAGCTCGCGCTCCAGCTCTGCGTTTCGCCGCTTCAGATCATTTGCCCTCGGACTGGGGTTTAGGATTTTGGGACCTATAATACGGTTTAGTCGTTAGGGATTAGGGCCGAGGGACTTCGACACATGACAGAATGTCCTGCGTAAATTCGGACAAGCTGCGAATTGCTGCTAGAATGTTTATGTTGTGCTGAGTTGCGCATTTGGTCGACCGGCGCAATGATTCAGCCCCAACTGACTGCAGAAAAGGATCTGTCTGCACTCCTCTACACCCAAATACGCAGACTCGTGTAGCTCCTCCTTAAACATGTGCGGGTTGCGACCATGCTGTCACGACTCACTGTGCTGCATGAACTTAGCACTTTCCGACATCAAACGCCGGACAAGCTTCCTTTAACTGCGCAATCGTCTCTTCAAGCTGCATGTCTCAAGGCACATTTGCGCCGAACAACAGCAGTGTACCTTGAGCAATCAGAAGCACAAAGGACGGACTCAGAGGAACGTCGTGACATCGACTCGAAGAATGCTGACACAAATGTGGCGCTGGCCATCCATTTCGACATCCAATCCGACGGCATGCCACGGCCGCTACATCTATGCACAGATTTGCTACCCGCGTTGTCTCTAGTCACGGTTGTACGTTGACCCGATTACATCAAGCAGTGCAAAAGCATACATATCTTGGCCAATGCCTGAAGTTCTGACTGTTTTCAAATCTCTTGGCTCTGTACTATTTAATGCTGGTCAAAACCTGCCGGTATTAGCCGAAACTCTGCGGTTGCTCTGCTTCACAAAAGACACAAAGGCGAAACAATACCACGAAAGCTGAGTTGAGGATGCCAACATCTGCAAAAAAGAACGTCTTCATAAGTGTGTCGGAAAACATTCCGGCAACGAATGTACATCTGAGAGTCGTCCTAATCCAAGCTGGGTGTGACTAATAGAGGGTTGCTATAACGGTTCTATGAATACATCGGGCACCACGACATGGGTAGCTCTCTAAATTAGGGTCCCTTTTGGGGTCCTAACACAGTAAGATTCCGTGTTATGTTGGGGACCGAAAAACGAAAAAGAGGGACCCCACTTTAGAGAACTACCCACGTGCATCATTTGTGAGGAGCCAAAACTAGCCAATTCCAGTGCTCTCAGGCAGCTTTTTGCTTTGTCACTCTGCCGAGGTCCGGTCCCTCAAACAACAACTTCAGTTGGCGTTGGTGGTCCGGAGGGGGGTGCCTGAACAACTTGCGAGTTTGCCTTGTAATGCAGATAACTGAGCATTCACCAATAACCTCCTGCAGTGTGGCTGTCACATCGGTAAAGCCAGTGCCAGGGACCGGGCGCCATAGATGGAATGACGAGGTTCAGCAGGGAAATCCTCTGGATTTGGCTGCACCTGCGCATGGCGGGACAACCAAATTCACGAATCTGGACCAAAGCCCGTCCTGTTCAATTCTCGTTTAAGCTCCATATATATATATATATATATGTATGTATATATATATATATGACAACACCGACGGTCTAACATCCGACAGTCTGCAAACAGGCGCGTCGAGAATCGCGGGCTTCCAGACTCACTCTTACGGGCTGCTCCCATGCGTCTGCAGCTCATGTGCGCAGTCGGTATATAAACCCTAACCCTAAGGCTCCATGTACCTTTATAGTAGGTACTTAGGCCTTAAAGGGGTCCCTATATAGGTACTTTAAGGCCTAAGTATCTACTATATGGGTACATGGAGCCTTAGGGTAAACTCTAGAACCCTCAACCCCTAACCGCCCTAACCGCCCTAACCTTAAAACCCTAAACAGTAACCCCGCTTTAAACGGCAAACCCTCATAGACCCCTGTCAGGAACCCTTAAAGCCCTAGAGCCCTAATCCTGAGTTCTAAAACCCTACAAGCCCCCAAAAAGACCCTAAACCCTTATAGGTCTCCTCAAAAGGAGCCCTGAAAGCAAGCCTCAGAACCTATAGCCTAAAAACACTATGGAACCATTATAGGTGGCTTCCATGGAGCCCTTGAAGGGGTTTAGGGTTTAGGGTTTTAGGGTACCCTCAAAACCTACTAGTATCATTATCATTAGTATTGTTACTATTACTCTCTTCGTGATAATTATTTGTATTTTCAATATGGTTGATTGTTACTTTTGTTGTAACTCTCAGTAGTATTATGATTCCTCTTCGTGTATTTTTCTTATGATTATTGTACTTATTAGTATGGCCTAAATAACTACCAATACTGGTTTGGGGGCTCCTTCTTGTAATCATAGCATAATGGGCCCCAAAACCCTGTTCTACGTTTTAAAGCTAAACCCTAAACCCTAAACCCTAAAGCAATAAACCCGAACCCCTAAACCCTAAACCCTAAATCCTAAACCCTAAATCCTAAACCCTAAACCCTAAACCCTAGACCCTAAGCCCTAAACCCTAAACCTCAGGCCGAAGAACTGAGAGCCCGAAGCCGATCCGCTGTCGCTTCCTCGGCTGTTGCTGCGCTCGGGTTCGGGAACTTCGTCTTAAGGCTTCATAGGGTTTAGGTTGTTAGGGTTTAGGTTTTTAGGGTTTCGGGTTTTAGGGTTTGAGGGTTTAGGGTTTTTTTAGGGTTTTTAAAGGTTCCTTCAAGGAATCTATGGGGGTTTAGGGAACGCAGTGTTGTAAGGAATCTAAGGGGTTTAGGGAACGCAGCTTTCTAACGGTTACGGGTTACCATCATAAAGAAACCCGATCATTTACGATAGATCCCTGTTACTGGTTCCCTGTTGGGGCGATTTTAAACATGAACATTTTAAAGGGTTTATTCTGCCAAACATGTAAAGTTGTAGCCAACAAGGGCCCAGATTATGGTAACTTACAGTAAGCTAAGCTCCGGAACCCTCACCCCTAAACCCCTAAACCCCTAAACCCCTAAACATAAATGCTCATCCCCAAAACCCTAAACCCTAAACTTAAACCCTAAACATAAACCCTAAACCCAAAACCCTAAACCCTCAACCCTAAACCCTAAACATAAATGCTCATCTTTTTCAGCTCGCGGTTGTGGCAGGAGATTTCTGGCTAATTCCGACCATGTCTCGGCTCATGTTTGCGAGGCACGGCTTGAGGCCCCTACGTTACAGAAGCCTCGTTTCGATTCGTTTAAGGTTTAGGGTTTAGGGTTTAGGGTTTGGGGTTTAGGGTTTATAGGGTTTAGGGTTTAGGGTTTAGGGTTTTTAGGGTGTAGGGTTTGGGGTTTAGGGTTTGGGGTTTAGAACCGGGCCCTGGCTTCGATTCCTTATAGAAGCCTTCAGATGATCCCCATTGCAATGGAAACGCCCCCTTTACATGAGCTCGTGCATGTCAGTGCCATTCGCGAACCAGCGGCCAGTCATAGGCGGTGTAATACTTCCGGAGAGCAGGCTCACCAAGGATGAATGCCTGGTGTCAGGAGTGAGGTGCCCATAGTGACTTCAAAGTACGTAGTCCCGAGGCCCCCGTCTCGAAGCATCCATCAGAACGCAGAGCAATCTGAACCGCCGCAACTACCCATAGGCCCTAAAGTAGTTCCTTCTTGGGGTTCACATATAGAATCCTATAAGGTAACCCCAAAAAGGAACTACTATGGGGTCTATGGGTACAGTAGCCTCTTGTCCTTCTATCCCGCGAGTGTCGCCCTCGTGCCTTGGGCCCGAGCACCTCCCCGTCGTCCACGGGAAGAAGAGAAGCGCGGCAAATGAGCTGACAGGAAGATTCGGTCAATGAAAAGGCTCTAAAGTAGGGTTTCGGGTTTAGGGTTTAGGGTAAAGGGGTGGCTGCCATACCATGCAAGTAGCAAGTTTCAGTCATGACGGTTGGGCCAGTGCCGGCCCTGGATAATTATTCCATCTGTTTTGAAGTGCAGCTATGGAGTCTGACACTGCACTGCTCAAGACGGTGATCAAAAAGAGGTTGTGACAAGCTCGCTGGGACATCACGACCTGCACCGTATTTATCCAGGCCTGTCGTCGTCGTCCCTGTGACAGTTCAGATACCGAAGACAAATTACCCACACAAGACAACATTATCAATCAACCAACCCTGCATGTGCCTGCGAAGAGTTCGTCTTGTTGTTCAGAACTCGCATGCCAGTCGCTCGAGAATAGTCCTTGCGTGCACACTACTTCTTCGCCGGAGCACAGGGTTCTGCTGCAGGTCTGCGACATCCAGTGGAGTGCATGTATCCTCTGCACCGATGGTGACATTCACGCCGTCTTCCAGTTGGAAAATGAGCTCCTGGAACGATAGGAATCATGATCTGATTTCCTAGATTACCAGCTTTGTAATGTAGGGGCCTTAATAACCAGACTAGGGTGTTGGGGGGGGCTCCTTATCTTTATTTTTATAGTATAATATACCCCAAACCCTGTTCTAATTATCAAGGCCCCCGATATTACTCATGTGTCCGGGAGTATCATGGAGATCGATTGCAGATGATACGACAGGCAGCCGTTCACCTGGCTCCTCAAACGCCTGGATGAAAAACCGAATCCCATACAGGGGCCTTAGCAATTAGAATAGGGTGTTTTCATGCGTATTCTCGTATATTTATTGTAATGAGGAACACTATTTATAAGGGGTACAATTGGTTTTCATTGATGCCACCTATACTATGCTATGTATGCATTGACGCCTTCGAGGAAGGCATCGCAATGTAACAAAAGCAGTGCTCCCAGTGTCTATCCAGAACACAGATCCCCTTCCGAAGGCCAAGCAAACTAATCCTAGCAATAAGACCACGTGTAAGCATGCTGAGTCCAAAAAAAGATCGAATATGAGTGAAACCCCTAAACCCTTGAACCCTAAACCGTCTTAGCCTTAGTTCAGCAGCTGCCACCCATGCGGTCCGGACCAGGAAAAGTGCGGCAATCGATCTCCGCTGGGTTCTCCGGCACCTGCAATGGAAGCTTTGGGTTTGTAACTAACAGACCTTAACCTTCCAAAACCTGCTTTTTTGTAGGGTCCCTATAAATTCCACATTAGGGTTTAAAAATAAGAACCTACAAAAACGTCGGTTTTGGTAGGCTAAGGTATGTAGTAGTACGAAGTACTATAGCTATTTGGAGCTATTCTTAGTGGAGTGAAGATATGATCATGATTATAACAGGCTTCAGATCGAAAGCTACTTGTTGTTGGAGCGATGATTATTATCATTATTTTCGCAGGCTTCAGATACTGTAGTAAGCAGCGTGGAAGCTTAAACCCTAAACTTTACAAACACCTAAGCCCTAAACTCTTCAATGGGGCGGGTCTGGCGGCCCCGCGCCTTTCGTGCCAGGAGCCAATGCCTCGGACTTTCCGACTTTACGGCTCCCGTCCCAAGAGCCAATACCCTTTGTTTAGGGTTTAGGGTTTAGGGGTTTAGGGTTTAGGGTTTAGGCTTTATGGTTTAGGGTTTAGGGGTTTAGGGATTAGGGTTTAGGGGTTTAGGGTTTAGGGAATACCCCTTGGAAAAGGAACATACAGATCTTCAAGTACCTGGCATTTCTAGGATTGTAGGGGGCTGAATCAGGAACATAGTACCTGACATTTGTAGGATTGTAAGGGGCTTCATATCATGATGTAAGGTTTGGGCTCTCTCCGTGCTAGCCACTCAAGCGGTGAACGAAGCAAACGATTCGAGTTTCATCGGCGCGGCGTGCGCGGTAAGGGAGCTCCTGTAGGCCGAGGGCCTAAGGTTTTTGGGTTTAAGGTGATTGTTGTTTGTGACTGTTCCACCGTGCTCTCAGCCTTACAGCTTGGAATCAGCTTACCGACGGCATCAGCCTTCGATCAAACAAAAGCAACATGGAGCAATGCCAAGCACCCTAAACCCTAAACCCTTCCTCACCTCCGGGGGCTCCTTATCATAAATATCCCCTTATATACCTGTCAATCCTAGTCTTGGGCAATAAGCCCCTGTGCTAAACTAAGCCGTGGTATAGTGCCCTAAAGGAACCCTTAAAAGCATTCTTCTTAAATAACCCTTTCAAAAAGAACCCTTATAGAAGCGATAGGACTTCGAAAGGAACACCCCTGTGAAGGAACACTGTTTCAATAACCGGGCTGCATTCTCTGCGTGACAGCTCGAGGCGCGCCGAGCAAGGAAGTGCCGGTATCAGCGATCGCGATCTGAGCCCAAGCGGAAGCAATACACATATACATATATACACATGCGTATATAGACAAACACCGGACATGTTATTTAACGACGACGACGACAAAGACGACGACGACGACGACGACGACTACTACTACTACTACTACGACTGTTACTACTATTACTGCTGCTGCTGCTGCTACTACTACTACTACTACTACTACTACTACTACTACTTCTACTACTCGTGCTACTACAGCTGCCACTACTACTGCTACTGCTACTGCTACTGCTACTGCTACTACTACTACTACTACTACTACGACGACGACGGTTACTACTATTACTGCTGCTGCTGCTGCTGCTGCTGCTGCTGCTGCTACTACTACTACTACTACTACTACTGGTACTGGTACTGGTAC
>CAJNDV010022090.1:47459-58151 GCA_905221635.1 Symbiodinium sp. CCMP2456
TAATTTTGACAACTACCCATTTATTAAGGCCCCTATATTAACGGAACTCGTCAGGTTTTTGGCTCCATAGGGTTGAAGCTTTCGGAATCAGGATTTGATATCTGGGATTTAGGGTATTGGGTTTAGGGTTTGGGGTTTAGGGTTTAGGGTTTAGGGTTTAGGGAGGGTATTGGGTAGAGGGCTTTAGGCTCCAGGGTTCAGGGCAAGGGCTTTAAGGACCCAGCTTGAACTACTAGGTCACAGGTCTTTCCAGGGTTGCTTGGAGGTTCATGGGTAGCTATGACTACGGTTATAAGTAGGGGTCACTATAGTGATAACCCCTAAACCCCAAACCGTATAACTGCTTCCCCTAAGGCCAGAAAGTTGGAACATGGGTTTAGGAGGATTAGTGCTAGGATCCTTTACCTTAAAGGGTCTAGGGGTCTAGGGCCCTGAACCCTAAACCCTGAACCTTAAAAGGGTCTAGGGGTCTAGGGGTCCAGGGCCCTAAACCCTAAAACCGGAAACCCTAAAACCCTACACGTCAAAAGGGTCTAGTGTTTAGGGTGCTTGGGATTCTTATACCCCTAACCAATGTAGGTACTGCTTAAGTATAACATTAGGCCAGGAAGTCAAGTTTTTTGGTGGGTACACGTGGAGTCTTAGGGTATGGGAACCTTCCCGAAAGGGTCCTAGGAGTCCTATGTACCTATATCTTAAACTACCAAACCCTACTTTTTTGTAGGGTCCCTATAAACTCCATATTCGGGTTTATAATAAGAACCTACAAGAAAGTGGGTTTTGGTAGGTTAAGGTATAGTATAGAATGTAGCTCTTCTATATTCGGAAGTACGATTATGAGTTTGGAAAGTATCCCCCATAACAATACATACGGCTGATGATATAAATCTTGCATTACCCATAATAAGAAGTATAGCATAATTCCCACCTTAAGGTAATTCAGGATGTATATCATCAACCGTAGAACCCGTTGGGTTCACCAACGGGGATTGCGAAGTGTTTGAAATCCGAAGCTTCGACAGCCCGATGCTCTGGAAAGCCCCGAACTCTTTAATCAGATAGAAGCCTAAATCCCTACCGATACTATTTTGGGGGGGTACCTATATTGTAATTATAGTATAATATACCTCAAAACCCTATTCTAATTATTTATAAATCCTGGCTTGCAGTTCTGCCCGCTGAAAGAAAGAAATGATCTGGTATGCTGGGGGAGATGGTGAGATGAGCATTTTGACAGGAATGCCTTGCCTTCGCACCTGCCAACGTTAAGCCTTCGAGGCAGGTGCTAGCAATGACTTGATCACCTCGAACACGTTTACACTGTCGGTGCCATGGGAATTGCAAACAGCCACTTAGCATCGGACATGACGCCACTCCGCGTGGACGACACGTCTGCCCATCTGTCATCCGTCCGCGATGCCTTCATGCACCATCTGGGAATTTACTTTTGGAGGTAATGCTGGCGTGTCACATACTGCGCCAGCAGCTCGGCGGGTCCATTCCCTTCGGGCCGACGTCGTTCGAAGAGGGGACCCGCCGTCGGGGCGAAACGCTACCTGACGGCGCGACGGTCGCGCCTTCGCGACTGAGGCTTGCCCTTTATGCCCTTTAGCCTTCGCAACGGCCTTCCCTGCAGGCCTACTCGGAGGCCCCACAAGCTGAGGAGTGGCTTCGGCCCAAACTCCCTAAACCACATAAAAAAGCCCTGGACACTCTAAACCCTAAACTCCCTAAGCCACTAAAAAAAGCCCTAAACTCCCTAAGCCCTAAACTCCTTAAACCTCTTGAAGAAAGCTCTAAACTCTCTACACCCTAAACTCCTTGAACCTCTTAAACAAGTCCATGAACTCCCTAAAGCAATTCGAAAAAGCCCTGAACTCCTTACCCCTTAAAGACAGCCCTAGAGCCCCTCCTAGCCAGAAACCCTAAACCCTCCACCCTAAACTCTAAACCCTAAAAGGGCATGGGATAATCATGTTCCAACTTTCTGGCTTATACTTAGGGTTTAGGGTTGGGTTGAGGCTCTGTGTACCAAAATGGCTCCCACCTTCTATCAAACTCGTTAGGGTTCAGGGTTTACGGTTTAAGGTTTAGTCCCCAGAGCCCAAAACCCTACAAAACGCCAAGTTCGGAATATCTCGAATGAATTATAGGGCATGGTAGTAGGGTTTAGGGTTTAGGGTTTAGGGTGTAGGTAACCGGAGTCACACGTTATTGCAATACTAGTCCCTAAATCCCCTTACAAGCTCCCATGATAACTCGCAAGATCCGACTCCGACTCCAACATAAGCACTAAGACCCTAAGGCTCATGGACCCGCATGGTTTAGGGTTTAGGGTTTAGGGTTTAGTGAAAGCCCAAACCTTAGCCCCAATGCCCAAACCTTCCCCTAGAAAGCCCAAAGCAGCTATAAGAGCCTTAGGGTAAAGCCTCAAATTATGAAGCCTAGCGGCACGACCGCTCTGCAGCTCGGAGGTGTAGAACTCATGAAAGGCGGCAAAGTCCTTGTCGGGGACAGGATTCCAGGGCTAAAAGGGTTCCTTTAGCAAGCAACAGCTGACCCCACACCTCACATCCAATACTCCCCCTTACACTTTCACACCATTTTGCAGCCCGCCTGCTAAATCAACCCTTCCAAATCCACAATACACAAGCACCTACCCTAAACCCTAAACCCTAAACCCTAAACCCTAAACCCTAAAACCACAAGACACCAGCACCTGGCGAGTCCCACACCGAAATCCCAAATACAATCCAACACACAAGGCACCAACCAAATCCCACACCGACATCTTAGGGTTTGGGGTTGAGGGTTTAGGGTTTAGGGTTTAGGGGTTACACACAATCCAAACCGAAGCCACCTCCCAACACAACACCCAACCCCACAGGACAAAACAAAATCCCAAGCACCGCCTTACCCCAGAGCCCACATCCAATACCCCCCTCTACGCCTTGACGCCAGTTCTCAACCCGCCTAAAACATCAACCATTCAAACCCACAAACACAGAACACCTCCCAAAACAAAAACAATAATCCACGACACAACTCCAACACAAAGCCACCCACCAACACCCATACAGAGCTGAATAACACAATCCAAAACACCATGCCACTCCTCAAAACCAACACAAGAATCCATAACAAAATCCTATAACCAAAAGCACCCTAAACAACCTTTCCAAAGCACCAGAACCCAAAGAACCTTCCAAAATCCATACCCGGATCTGACAGACAAACCTCCTGGACTGAGTCCCGCCCAGCAAGCTCACGACTTCACACCGACTCACCCAGCTCCGGCATGTCCGTCCTTTTTGTGCTCACAGGCGGCATCTGCAAGCTGCAGCCAATCAGCCTACTGGCAGCTTCTTTCGGCACCCACGATTCTTCCAGCTAGTAAACAACAGTTTTGTGTCTCGTGCAGTGTTGAAACTCCACGTCACCCCCGTAGCCAGCCAGCACGACGAGCTGCACGAGCTAGGTATGGATTACAGAAGATGAGAGGAGCATAAACGAGACAGACTGGAAATTGGTAGTATGAGACACCTAGTCTTAGCCTCCAGATGTACCAATTCAGCACACCAAACACTCTGATATCCACTGATCCGCTGCCTGCGGGGCCTTTGAACATGTTCGACGCCATTGAGCGGAACCACTGGCCAGACCAGAAAAATATATATCCTGGCAAGCGCCAGAACTGGGCCTCGATGTATTTCGCAACAACATACCATGCCTGAGCGATGTGATAGTCTTCTTTGACGTCTTCGAGTGTGATCTGCGCCATGTCGAACAGGAGGCTTGACATTATGCAAGGAAACGCAAGACTTTCAATCAGGCTCCATATCCACCATGGGTCAATTCCACAAGGCTGCCAAAGCTGCAGGATCACCTCAAAACGTAGTGTGTAGAATGCCGCCCGCAGTGGTGTGACGCCTCTATAGCTGCTGCTCCTGTCCGCGCCAGCTTCTAAAAGCAAGCGCACGATGTGATTGTGGCCTTTCCAACTAGCTTCGACAAGTGCTCTGGGGAATGTGTTCGGATCCAGAGGAAGTTGCAGCATTTCCTCAGCAACGGCAAGGTTGCCAGAATGAGATGCTGCATACAGGGCATTAAGCTGGTCTTCCGAGGCATTGGCATACGACACAATAACAAGTTGCAAGTCGATGGGTTCTTGCAGCGCAATCAACGAAACATGGTCTTCCAGCACATGGTCATTGTGCAGGAGTTGCTGCCTGAATCGTGGCTGCCCACAAATCCCATGCAAACGTTGTTTCAATGCCCGGACGGTACTTACGCTTCTCAAGCGTAGCGTGGCAAGATTCTCCCCCCCAACTGTCCACACAACGACTTGGACTGACATGCAGGGCCAAAGTGACTGGCTAGATGGGAATGTGTGTTCTGATGTGTGAAGCCGTGCATGCCGCTGTCTACCCCTAAACCCTAAACCCTAAACCCGCTTTCTTGCCATGTTGCTCCGCAGACGCACGAAGTGCAACAGTTCTTGTCTTCGAGCCAAGTCTTAGAACAAACCAGATAGGAGCACTACTGGGCTAGGCTTTGTTAAGTGCTGCTTCGCGGCTCAACCTCGACACCCTGTGCACCAAGAAACGAGGCCCAAAAATATGGATGTCTAGACGTATTTCTAAACCAAGCTTCTTCCGGACAGGTTTGGGTTTCCTGAAAAAACTGCTCTTGTTGGGGGGGCAAGAATCGGGGACAGTGGTGTTCCCTGGTCTCTGGCCTGCGCTGCCCTACACATCCCTACAAGGTGCGACCGGAAAGATGTGCGACTTCGAAGTTTCATGCACATAGCATACAAACAACTTTCAGTACTCGCCACAGAACTCATTGACAGCAACACTACACATGTCAATATGTTCATCAAGAGCCCTATATACTCGAGCCCAAACTGCTAAAATGAGCCCTGCTTCACATAAACCCTAGACCCCCTAAACCCTACTTGGCAACACACGGTTGATGATATAGATCCTGCATTACACCATAATCAGGAATATACCATAATTCCCATAGTTTAGGGCCTTGAGGTAATGCAGGATTTATATCATCAACAGTATGAAACAGGGCTTCCGTCTCTGCTAGTATCCCCAGAGTAAACTCCAAAATATAAACCCATCAACCCATAGCAGAAACACTCACCAACACACTCCTAGCCTCAACTGCCTAGGTTTATGCAAACCCTGCGCCCCAAGCCCTGCCTTCCCTAAACTAGGTCTCTTAAACCCTTTACCCCCTGAAACCCTAAGTCACCCATACTGTAGAATCCGTGAACCCCAATTCTTGAGTCAAACCCCGAACAATGATGCGTCGTCCTGCCATTCCGGCACATCCGGACCTTTGGAATGCAAAACAGAGGTTGTTACAACAAAGGCCGAACTTTAAACTCCGCGTAAAAACCTGCAACTCGATTTAAACCCTAAACCTTCTTTAAATCCTGGATCATGACGCACACAGTAATCTGAAGCCTTGGTGTAGGGTGCAGCATTTTGACGCGTGATAACTTTGGGTTTTGGACTTTCGGACAGACCAGCCTCCATAAACTTTCGCGGTCTACTTGTTTAGGGTTTAGGGTTTAGGGGTTTAGGGTTTAGGGGTTTAGGGTTTAGGATCTACTTGTTTGCGGCTCCCTACAAACTCCACAGCAATGTCTCCCATGGATCTCTAGTAATGGGGTTGGCGTAGCCTTTTAGAGTTATAAGTACGATAACCCCAATTAGGATCCCAATTAGGGCACCTATAACTCTACTTATTACCTACTCACTAAGTCCTTGGACCCTCCAAGCAGAACTACACTTCTCATCTAAGGTTGAAACCATGCACCCCTAGTATGGGCCCTTAACCCTGGGATCCTTATACACCTACTATATACCCTATATGTAATCTTAAGGGACACTAGAACCCCCCCCTAAGGGCCCATAGTAACCCTAAACCCTAAACACTAAACCCTAAACCCTAAACCCTAAACCCTAAACCCTAAACCCTAAACCCTAAACCCCAAACCCTAAACCCTAAACCTTGGATCTCATGTCCCGAGGACCGGGTTCCAACTCAAGTTCCCCACAAGCCCGTATCAGCTAAAGGAAACTACAGGTGGGGAGTCTAGGGTTCCTTTAAAAAAGGGTTTAGGGTTTAGGGTTCCTTTGAAAAAAAGGGTTTCGGGTTTAGGGTTTAAAGGAAACTACAGGTGGGGAGTCTAGGGTATATAGAGCTTCTATAATAAGGCTTCCATAAGGTATATAGACCTTCTGCGAGGCTCCTATAACGATAATCTACCCACCTGAAAATGTCCTCAGAGCAAGCCCCAACCAGCTCCACTACAACCCTACTTACGTAGTCCCTGAAACCCTGAACCCCGAAACCACGGATCCTGTAGGTAGGGCCCCTAAACCCTAAACCTTAAAATCCTAAACCCTAAACCCTAAAGACCTAAACCCTAAACCCCTAAAGGGGATCAGGCTCGGAGCATCGTCTCTGTGGGATGAAGGGAATCAAGACAGGGGCCTCCATAATTAGGCCTTACCTGGACCCTAAAGAACCTGCCTTTCAGGGTTCATTATTGTTATTTCCTTATATAAGTCCATCAAAAGGTAAATTCTTTAGGGTCTAGGTAGGGGAGGGATAGAATTAGAATCGGCTAAAACTGTTTCTGTGACTGTAGGGTTTGATTACGAGTAGGTTTTCGTGGATTGCTTTGCAAGGGCTCACCATGTAGGATTGTAGGATTGTACAGGGCCGTGTGATAACGCTTTCATACTCCAGTAGGTTTTTCGGGTCTCTGGTACTGTGACTGTGACTTTCATGAAACCCTAAACCGTAAACCTTAAACCTAAGGGGGACACAGTATTACAGTTCTTCAGCAGACTACATACTGTGCCGGTTGGGCTTCGGGGTTTGGCGATGTATGCGGGCCTCTGCACCATGTCCCAGAGCTGTGGTACAGTTGGAGGTGTATGGTGTTTGGGCAGTGCCGAAAACGCGTGAGGAGCCAAAGTGCTGATGTACGAGCAACCATGCATCAATCTTATGTCCTAATCACCCTCTTGAACCATTGCGTATAATATATAATGTCTTGCTCGAGCACGCTAGCACACAGACAGGGTTCAAGGCGCTAGTGCTCCTTATAAGGCTCCTTTTCAAGGCTCCTGATAGCCCTTTCGCCGGATAAGAGAGCTTCTTGCAACATCGTTCAGCTTCTCCCACATCCCTCACTAAGGTGAGCAAGTCAAGGGCATAGGCTTTATGGTGTGCTAAGTGAAGGCGTAAAACCCAAGAAACCCCGAATAGTACAGAGGGAGGAGGTCAGTTTAGGGCTGCACTATGACTATAACAAGGACTGCTATTAGGGGACACTATTACAGTTATTCCGACCCCTGTTATATTGCACCGATTCAGTCCCTGGCGCAAGCCAGAAGAGTGGTCGTAGCAGAAACCTCGTCCGCGGAGGCAGCTAAAATCTCGGCCTCGCAGAGAAACTTGTTTGCCCAGAGACTCCCAAAACCACAATCAAGGAATTTCTTAGTAAGGAACATATCATATATACCTTGAAGTACAGTATTCGTCTGATTTAAGGAATATCCATTACAGTATAGTATTAACCTGATTTAAGGAATGTTTCTTAATATCAACCAGCTAAGGAAACTTGTAGTCTGCGGGTTCCTGGTGGGTTTAGCGCTCTGTAAAGGTTCGATAAATGGGACTGTCCGAAAATTAGGGTACCTGACTTCGGGGTCCTTGTAATAAGGAGCCTGTTATTTAGGGTACTATATTAGGGTCCCCTATGTTTGGAAACCCTAAATTAATTCTTGGTAAGAGGTCCAAAAAGCTTTGCAGAAGGGTTCTATAAGCTTCTATACGGGTCCCTAAATTCTAAACCCTAAACCCCGAAACCCCTAAACTGCTATAGAGCTTCTAGAAGGACTGGAAAAAAGATCTAGACGGGCTGTTTTCAAGGCTCCTATAAAGATTCTTCAGACAAAAACTGCGCTTGGCTTCTTTTCTTAGTACCAGTCTCTTCTTAGACTGGAAAGGGCTAATAAGGGCTTAGGGTCTAGAATCTATAGTCGGCGGGAATAGTTAACCGGGCTGCCTTATTTGTTAACACTGGCAATAACCCTAAACCCTAAACCATAATATTAATACTGTTTATAAGGACTTAGGATTTACGGGTTTAAGGTAAGGTTCGAAGCTATCTCGGTTCCTTCCTCTTGAATGTCTTACCTTCGTATTTCCAGTAGGGTTTAGGGTTTAGGGTTTGGGGCTCGAGCCATCAGTTAAGACTCGAAGCCTCAAAGACTGGACATCCGAAGAAGAGAGAAGAATTGCAGCGCACGGCTTGCCATTAAACACATCAGGCTTGCGCAGGAATTCGTAGGGTTCTCTATACTTCCGCTCGCTTTGGCAATCCTTCACCCCTTACCCTGAACCCTTAACCCTAAACCCAGGGCCCTGAAGCGTAAACCCTAAACTCTGGAACCCCTAACCCTCCACTACCAAACTCCGAAACATCAAACCTTTAAGCCTCAAGCCCCTTAACGCTAAGCCTCCCAACCCCATACCGAATACACGACCCTACAAACTCCCATGGAAGCCCATGTAAACCTATAAGATATCAACCATAGACCTATATCAAAGCCCTTTCCCAGTCTGAATACAAGAGCCCGAAACCTGTTAACCTTGTAAACATGATGTTGACTTGCGTGAATGCTGGGGCTAAGGATGACAGAAGCGTTCTACACCTATATATGGGGAGATGGCCATACTCTGGTGTTCTGGTAGGTTTGCCTGACATCAGAACGCTTCTTGCAGGAATCCCCGAGAAAGGGAGCGATAAACACGGTTCAGTCCTATTAACGTGTAATATAGCTGCCGCCTCTACCTGCGTGGTAGCAGGGTTTAGGGTTTAGGGGTTTAGGGTTTCTTTTTGTATCACCTCTTTGCCTTCGCCTCTTTAGGGTTTAGGTTTTTTTTCCAGGATGGCACTGGCCCCAATGTCCCCAAAGCGATAGTAATCGCGATTGTCTTCCAACGGGTAGCCCCCCTCTCCCCATCCGCGGTAGCGCCCGCGATTTGTTTCTACAGGCAAGATGGTATATAGGCCCAAAAATACCCAAAGCGATAGCGCTCGCAATTGTTTTCCAAGTGAGAGCCCCCCCACCGCCGTAGCTCTCGCGATTCTCACAAGCAACGTGGTTTGGAAAACGAGATCGTGCAAAAATCACGAACTCGCGATTTGAAAAAAACGGGTTCGCGAAACAAAAATCACACTCGCGGTCTAAAAAACGACTTCGTGAAAAACAAAAATTCACGAACTCGCGATCTGAAAAAAACAAATGCACGAACTCGCGGTCTGAAAAAACGAGTTGGTGAAAACAACTATTTTTTCACCAACTCGCGGTCTGGAAAAAAAGAGTTGGTGAAAAAAACATTTTTTCAACCAACTCGCGGTCTGAAAAAAAACGAGTTGGTGGAAAAAAAGTGTTTCAGCAACTTGCGGTCTAAAAAACGAGTTGGTGAAAAAACGAAAAACACTCACCAACTCATTGAAAAGAGGAATCAAAGAAGCGTTTGGCGGTGAAAATAAGGTTGGTTTATGTGTTTTGCTCCTGCAATAAGGTTGTAAACAAGCGTTGGTGCGCTCAGTTGGTGAACGAATTGTTTTTTTCACCAACTCGTTTTTTTCAGACCGCGAGTTGGTGAAAAAAAGGTTTTTTTTCAGACCGCGAGTTGGTGAAAGTTTTTTTTCACCAACTCGTTTTTTCAGACCGCGAGTTCGTGAATTTATCTTTTCAGACCGCGAGTTCGTGAAAAAAACTAGTGTTTTCACGAGCTCGTTTGTTCCCGCCAGTTGGTGAATCCGCTTTCGCAAACTATGCTTTGCAGGGGTTTCTCGGACCTACTTTCCGTAGTGTCTGTGTTCAGGAGTCAGGAGATTGTTTGGGTTCCTGCGCACAACTTCATGCAGGAAGCGTCGGCACTCACAAGGCTTTGCCTCGCCTACCGGAGCGACATGAGATATTGATCAGTCGCAACAACAAGCACCACCTCATGTTTCGGCCCAACGCAGTCAACATATTATTTCAAGATCGGCCTCAGACCTCCATCCCACCCATCCAGAATTCCCCGAAATACATTCCCGAAACATATACTTACACGAAACGCCAAATATTAAATAAACAAACCACAAAGAACAACAATGTAACAAGATACAATAACACATGAAGCGTTAACACGCCTTCCATACTTATTTTGCGATTCGCCACTGGGCTCTGGTAGTGTGTGTAACGCTTCCTTCGGCGCTATTTCTCTGGAACACCTTAACAACAGCATTCACGCAAGTTTACAAAACATAACAGAGATTTATATTACCGGTCAAGGCTTTAGGGCTTTAGGGTTTTAGGGGGGTTAGGGTTTAGGGTTGTTGTAAAGCCTAGGCCCTAAAGCCCAAAGCTCCGGTCCAACCATAGCCTGCCTCGGCTACGATGTCATCAAGAACCTCAGATGACTGGGGGCCTTAGAAATACAAAGGCGTCTGTCTACAGGTTCCTAGGCTTATAGTGGGGCTCCATTGTGCGAGGGCCTCCAGCGCCGAAGACGATGAGGCTTCGGGCATCGGTGCGAACTTCCAACTCCGACTGCGTCAACCAAGACTTATGGCTCATAGGGTTTAGGGTTTGGGGT
>CAJNDV010022101.1:0-13771 GCA_905221635.1 Symbiodinium sp. CCMP2456
CACATGAGGGCTTTTGTGCATCATCATCATATATATATATATATATATATTCAGATTTATTTATTTATATATGTATATATATATATAGACATACAGACATATAGACACACATGTCCTGACAAGTCAAAGCTAGCTCGTCAACAACTACCCGGATCGCAGAACAGATGGGTTGATCGCCCCTGTTTTCACTGTGTTGTATTTGCTCTGCTCATCAACACTTGTTGTGACGGTTCAGGTTTGCAGTTTAGGTCGCAATGCCCCACCAGCTTGGTCCTCTGAGTAGTTTGGGGCAGCTAACTTGTTGAATCCTATGGCATCAACCAGGCCGTCGATATTGTCACCAGTAATAGCCGACAGCTCTGGACCCTGAGCCCTAACACTCGAGCCTATTTCCTTAAAGTTTGTTCAAAACGGACCCTAAAACTAGACCCTAACACTGCACCTCGAACCCCCCTAAGCCGCAAGATCCGAAACCAAGGCTGCAACTTTCTGGATGACGGAGGAAGTTGTCGCAAGTGCGGCTTTAGCAGACAGGCCCCCCGGCAGCTTGGGTTTGGGGCTTTTCTTTGTAGTAGAGTAGGTAACCTTTAGCTTTTTGTGGCGTACTACATCCCCTGCATAATCCCAAACATTAGCCGTTTGTTCTCCTAGGATGCCGGACAAATAAGTTTTGTAGAGTGTAAGCGATGCCCCTTACGGCGTTCGGTATGAATGGTTCTCGGTCCTTTGAAAGGGTGACGGATTATTCAAGAACTGTCATGGATCATCCAAGGTGTGGGTAGGGTTTTGTGGAGTCTTCGAATTTTGGATGCTATGTAGGGGTTCAGGGTTTGTCGGTTGTGCCGCAACGTCGTCTGCAGAGCAAGCAGAGCCGTGGAAAGAGTTTGGAAGCTTTTGGTGCTAAAGCTTTCCTCAAGACCTAGATCGGGTTTGCGTTTCGGGGTTTAAGTTGCCGGGCTTCGAAGTACCTCGGATCGAGAGTTTAGGAGGTTAGGGGTTTAGGGCTAAGGCTTGGGGGTCTAGGGTTCAGGGTTGAGCTTCAGGCAGCTCCTTCTTGCTGCTGCTGGGCGCTGCTCCCCAGGAGCGACCTGGTGTGCGACCCCCTTGTCGCTCGGGCACAGTGCGTGTTTCAGGTTCCGCTTTGCTAGCATCGGGCTTAATTCGAAGGTTGCCTAAGTTTTATTTGTCTTCTGTCGCTGCCTGCCAGCAGTTCTGAGCATTTACCCTGAGAAGAAACTTGCAGCATCTGGGAGCGGTGTGAAAGCCGATGTTGAGAGGGTAACTACAGTGTAACTACAGTGACTGCAGCTGGCCCAGAAGTATCTCAAATGCTCCAGTCCTTCGGGAGGTGAGGGTTTCAATCCCGAAAAAACCTTCTGAGCTCGAACACAACATGATGCATTAGCGCATGGAGGATTCCACGCAGAAGGGGCTCCAATATCGACTCCAGCGAAGACCCAACAACCTTTCATGCAAATTTCGTTATCAGCAGTCGATGGAGCCACTGCAGCATGTTACCCACCAGATCGTGGAGTTTGGGTTTAGGGTTATGAGCTTGGTGTTTTGGGATTTAGGTTTTGGGCTTGGGGTTTGGGATCTAGGGATTAGGGCTTAGGAATCGCCTGCAAGTTTAGCCAGGGGTTGATGTATCAGGAGCTACTGTTGCGGCTTCTACACAGCAAGTGCTCTTTCCATATGGCATAGGGTTTCGAGCATCGAAACCCAAACCCCAAACGCCCAACGCTGCACCCCAAACCCTTAACCTGACTGCGCCGGGCACGCGAGTTTCAGTGCTCGGGCTGAGGGTGGAAGCGCACATGGAATGCGCAACGAGTTGAAGGGGTTTTAGTGGGAGGAACTGCATAATTAGAGAAGTCTGCATAATTACCATTGCTATTCCGGTTTCTCGAGTTCCCTACTGCATTTGTAGAAGAACCCCCCAATCCTCGGTCTACCAAGTCACGAAGTGAGCGGATCAAGGCCGCCAAAAAGACCTCAGACCAACTGTTCAAGTAGGGCTTGGGGTTTAGGGTTTAGGGCTTAGGGTTGGAAAGGGCTTCTAAACGGTCTACATCCTAGCAATGGCCGCTGAAACAAGTTGGAGTCGGCAGCTGATACCTTGCTAACGGGCTCGCATGTAGGAATTGCGCGATATCCTGATTGCTGCCCTAAACCCTAAACCCTGCATCTTGCAGGTTCCTCTGACAACAACTAATCCCGGCTGCAAGCACCAGAAGTCATGATGTCCAGTATCTCCCTAGTTCTTAACTCATTTAAAGACAGAATATGTCCTCAAGACCTTGTTCGAGTTACATAGGCCTACAAAAAAACTCCCATAAAATTTCAGCACATTTTCTCGCCTTTCATCTTGTCTTACTTTAGATTCTCCAATTCTGCAAGTATGCCGGCCGCACGGAACGAAAAGCTGCCCAGTGGCAAAGACCAGAAATATGACACCCAGGAAGGGTCCAGCCCAAGAGATCGCTTGGTCCATAGCGCCGCAAAGGTAGCACTCACCTGGGGAGAGGCCAAGGACCGTGACCGGGGTTTGGGGTTTCGGGCATGGGGTGTTGGGCTATGGATTTCGGGTTCTGGCTTCAGAGAATCTGATTATCATGGCGACTACGCTCGGTGACATTCCAACATATTCCAACTGTTAAGGCTCTGCCATACAATCAATCTCCACATGCTGCAACAACAGCACTGTTACCAATCCTGTCCGCATCACCGAGAGATTCAAACCACTAAGGCCTCGGTACTTTCATGCTCCATCTTCACTTAAGCATAAATCCTAAACCTTTTCCATCCTAGGATTTCGAGACCGTAAACCCCAAACTTAATCATACATCCTAAGCCTTTTCCCTAAATCCTGATAAACTGATGAACCCTAGACCCACTGCCGCCTGGAGGCTTAGATGCGCAAAGGCATCGGCGTGGCATTGCCCGCACCGGACGGACGTGGGATCGCGAGATTCTTCGCAGCGGTTCGGATCTCGGAATCATGTTGCACTTTCGTAATTAGGGTTTGGGCTTTGGGGTTTCAGGTGCAATCTGAACTCCTTTGAAAACTAAGATGGCGTTCTTAGTGCTAGGGTCTGTTAGCAGCTCTACCTACGGAGTTCCTGGTGCACATCTCGTTGCGCAGAGGTTGAGGGTTTAGAAGGTTGAGGGTTTTATGGGTTTAGTGGATTCAGGGATTAGGGTTCGGACTTGCATCCGCATCACAGCTCCTGATGCTTATGCTTCCTACTAAGATTCCTAGATCCAATTGCAATGGGATGGTGACCCTAACCCCTAAACTCCCCTAAACCCTAAACCCCTAGGATCCCCCTGGGCGCCCTGCCCAGCGCATCTCCTGCGACAGTTCGGGGAGCGGAGAGAGGAAGTGGAGCTGCTTCAAGGCTTTAGGGTTTAGGGGTTTAGGGGTTCACGGGTTTACGGGCTTCAGGGGTTTAGGGGTTTAGGGTTTAAGGTTTAGGGTTTAGGGTTTAGGGGTTTAGGGGTTTAGGGTTTAGGGTTTAGGATTTAGGGTTTAGGGTTTAGGCAACAGCTGTGTGCACATCATGGAGCAAAGCTTTACATGAACTTGTTCTGAAGATCAGAACGGAAGCAGCCTTAATAGCCCCTACAATAGTCCCGTATCTAATCCCCCATATGAACCCCTTCAAGGAGTTTAGACTATAGCTCATATGATTGCTTGCGCGACAGTCATTCTGAGCTCAACATCTCAAACTCTGCCAGCCATGGCGAAGAATCTTGGGTGTAATCCCCTCCCCTTCTGTTTCATTCTCCTTGTAGTTGCCATTGCAGTCTGGAGGGAACATTAAATGTGAAAAGGGGTGGGTGGGGGGTTCTAATAGTAGGAGGACGGGATTATATGTTTGCTTGATAAGACCTGAGTATACAAACATGTATCAGCAAACCACAATCCCTTCCCGACCTTGAAGGCATGCGCGGGACGGAAAGCAAGGCCAAAAGATGAGCCTCGCAAAGCTTCCAGTTTGAAAGTGGAACTGATAAGTCGCAATCAAAATGCTAGCCGATAATGACCGTCATGACAGACAACGACGACTGGTAGTGGAAGTGCTGTTTCGTCTGGCCAGCCATGGGCATAGCGATGTTCAAGAGCTTGGGCCAACAATCATAAAGATTGGCCTGTCCGGTGTCCAGTACGCAGATGCGGAGTATGGCAGGATCGGCCCACCCTCACCTGAGCCATCTGATCTAAAGTCCCGATATTCCACTCCAGTAAGCCCCTAAACCCTAAACCGGAACGCCATATAATGAACCATAGAGCCCCTCATTGAAGAGTTTAGAGCTTAGCTCACCTCGTGCCATAGCCACCATCTGAGCAGCAGCTTGCTCTTCAGATTGCATGCACACTAGGATAGACCAAATTCCTGGTGCGATCTGGTGAGACTAAGTTGCAAATGGCCCCGGCTGGACAGGCCCGACAAACGCGATGGTTGCTAGCGAGCTCCCAATCCTAGGCGTTGGGCCAAGTGTCACGGCTTTCAACAAAGTAGCTTGAAACTTCAAACCCACGTCCCGCAGAGGAAAGATCAACAGCTAGGCCCGCTAGGCCCAACACCCTGGACCCAAGGTGAGAAAGCACCACAGCCCAAATTTGTGATACTTGCGCTGACCAAGCAGCGGCCCCGCTGTTGGTGCGGAAGTAGCCAGGCATACAGTCGCATGAGCTTATGCTGGTAGCACCCGTGATGTTGGTTGTCTCATGTTCTGGACACACCGTGCACGCACCTGGCTTGCAGAAGGGAGTGTCGTTGGTATGTCTGTGCGCAACTCCACTTGCTTCTGCCTGAAGGAATGACCTCTGCCTCAAACTAGCCGGTCACCCGGTCACCCACCTCACCAGGAAAACTCGGAACCAAAGTAAAGGCGCCTGCACCAAAAAGACCCATGTAGAAGCCGATCTCACACGTGTTGCACGCCAATGCTGGGCCCACACCACCTGGAGGCCACTTCAGCTTACTTCATACAACAACATCGCACAAGAGACGCTGTGTCTAATGTAAGGGCCTGAATGATTAGAATAGTTTTTGGGGGTCTAGTAGACTATAACTATAATAAGGAGCCCCTAAACCCTACTCTAATCACTATAGCCCCTACATTACCAGGTTTTGGCAGGACCTGCTCTTTGGCACCAAGCTGCTTTTAAACGTGCCCGGGACGCATTGGATGCAATCGGTGCCTCAGGAGGATTTCCACAATTCACGCAGCTCGCACGTTTGGCCCTACGGCTGCTGATCTAAATCCTGCATTACCCATAATAAGGAATATAGCATAGTTCCCATAGTTTAGGGTCCTTAAGGTAGTGCAGGATCTATATCATCAACCGTACTACTGGCTAATCGAAGGGCGTATTGCTGAAGTGAAGCCCGCAGACCTCGCCGTATGTACCAGAGCTTTGGGGCTTTGGTATGGCCGAAAACGGACCCCAAGATGCTGGACGGTCGCGCAAGAAAAAAGCTACCCCTGATATTTTGGAACTCTACACCCTAAACTTAAACGCTAAACCCTAAACCCTAAACTTAACCCCAAACCCTAAACCCTAAACTTAAACCCCTAAGCCCCTAAACCCTAAACTTAAACCCCAAACCCTAAAGCCTAAACCCCTGCGTCCAAGCTACCCGTGTAGCTGCTTCGCCTTTCCCCGGCGGGGCGAGGCTTCAGTCGGACGGCTTGCCATTCCCTTCGCGGTGTAGGGTTTAGGGTTTTAGGGTTCCCTATAACGTGTGAAAATGGTAGGGATATGGAGTACATAACATTGTGACATGTTAGTTTGTGCTCCTTGCCGAGAACCCAGGAGTAAAATCCGATTCGGTTCTCGGTGTGTTGGCAGAGTGACTGCTTTTGGGCAAACCCAACTCCGACACTCTCGCAACCTTGGTCTTCCCAACGAGTATAGAAGCCTGGATCGTTTCTAGCTTTTGACGATAAGGTTCCTTAAACTATCATTAGACTAGACTGTGCTCCAAAAACCCCGAGGCTACTCGACCAAGTGCTTCTGCACCCTGCGGCCAGCCGGGGAACAGTACAGCTGACTTCGAGCTTATGTGTTGGGGCCAAGGCTTGCAGGGTTAAAGTTGAATGGTAATGGGTTGGGCTCTTGGGGCATTTTGAGGCTTTCTACTGGTCACACCGTCGACATCCCAACAAAAGCGTACAAAACCTACAGCACACCTACTACAAAAAACTCTACAAGAAACCTGCAACAACTCCACCCAAACACCTACCAAAGCGCATCTGCTTGCCGCGTAAATTCAGAGCGCACCTCCGCAGGCTCAAGGTGGCCATCGGAGGCTCGATCTGCAGTTAAGGGTTCAGGTTATGGTTTAGGCTTTGCGCGTTTCAGGGTTCAGGGTTTCGGGCTTAGGGTTAAATTAAAGATTTAAGATTGCGACGTGGTAATTTTAACGTTGCATCTGCAGCATTGTTAGACATGCAACAGTGACGTCAATAGCTGGGGCTTCGGGTCGTGGGATTTGGACACCAAGACCTCGGGCTAAGAGACGAGGATACGCAGTTACCATGTTTATAGGCCTACACTTAACCTGTAAACCCTTCAGAGCCTGGGTTCGCTTTGGCCCTGGGAGTTCGCCCTCCCAAAAATACGAACACCTATCTGCACACCAACGTCAGGCCTGGGATGGCCTTGTAAGTCCCTCGTGTGATCCTGGAACCCACCTTGATGGTAAGGCAGCGCATGATAAACAACATAAGCCACTCTCAACATCCTGCAAGAGGAGCCTTCCTTTCCCCATCATAGTCATGAGCAGTGGAAGTAAGGTAGCAGCAGCACCATGAGGTCTTTTGCTTGCTGCTTGCAGTTACTCTCGTTGTTCTCTACTAGCGTGACAAGTCGCGACCCTGTTTGTTTATGGTGCCGCTCTCGTGACGACGAAGTCCTACTACTATACTATACTTGCACCATCGTCAAAAGCCAGGATGTCGCAGTCAGAGACGCTGGCTCTGACGACAGACCAGGCGCTATGACGCTGACCGAACAGGCTTCCATCCGCACCGCCAGAAACAGCAAAACATATATTCAAAGTAACTATACAAACCCCGCTTAATGTCATAACTTCCTTGAAGTTCGTTCCTCCACAAAGAACCCAGATTCCGGCGGTCAGAGGCACTACTGACCTTGCCCACAACATTCGCCACGAAGGTGAAGTGGCATTCTGCCAACCCCAGCCATTCTGGGTTCTTGCTAGCGACAGGGCTTCAGTACGTGAAGTGGCTGCCCCACTTCAAATTCCCTCACAAGAACCCCCGGCCTCGGAGGCCAAGGCGCGGCCAATCCTGGCTGCAGCATGAACAACTCGAAGGAAAAGCTGTCACGACACAAACTACGCACCGAAAGGCAGGGAGCCCTTATGACATGACCGAACCACGCAAACAACTGCTGACCTGCTAATTGCTTCAACGCACTCGCTCACTAGCCCTTCAGTTCGACCACTTCTAGAATTTGCTACGAGTCGCGTCCGTCGCAGCTGCACCAGCCTGGTTCCTATTAATTATAGTAATTCTTAAGGTTCCTATATTACATGAAGCACAAGATCGCCGAAGTCCAAGCGACATCGGCTGGTGCATTCCCTGCATCGGCTGCATGGGCATCTGCTGCATCGGCCTCGGCAGAGTGCCGAGGGTCGGAACCACAAGGGTTCAGGGTTTAGGGGTTTAGGGTTTAGGGTTTAGGGTGCAGAGAGAGTGTCTCATACCCTTTGATAAAGGAATCGGAATGGAATATCCCCCAAGTTACGGATTACTCCCTCGCAAAGGGCCCCAAACTCTAAACCCCAAGCCATAAACTTAAAACCCACACCCTAGACCCTACAGGGGCATTCGGCTCGCTGGATGATGTTAAAATTGAGGCTTCCTTTACAAGCCTTCGACGACTGGAAACAGGTGATACTCTGTGTTTCAGCACCGAAAAACATCGAAGACCCGAAACTACCCTAAACGGTGGAGGACGATGATCGTGGCCACATGAGGCATGTAGACAACTGGAGGGAACTGAGAAAAAAACATCGCCTATGGAGAGGGCATCTCAAAAATCTCCACAGAAGTTGGGCAGAACGTCAAATTCGAACCTTTCAGATTACGGCCTGTCAACTCCTATTCGGAACCTAAAGTTCGCAAAAATTCGCTCAGAAGTAATTCAAACAGGAACACCAAAGTAGTCTAAGAATTCCCTGTTGCTCTGATGTTCTGGAATTTAGGCGCTTCAGAAAACTATTATGTGTTCAACAGATCTTGCTGTTGGAAAACACCGCAGCCACCTTACATGTTGTCGAACCGCACGCAGTGCTCCCAAGTTTTCAGGTTTCATGCACATGCTCGTGCCAGCGTGCCTTTTGAAGGTTCCCGCTACCATCATATAACAGCTCAGCATGGCTGTGCGAGGCAGGGTTCATGCCTCAGGCATGCCTTGGCTTATTCGGGTTCAAGATTAACCTAGGCAAGCACCTGGCTGTGCAAGATGCAATCTGAATTCAGTTGGCCCTACCCAGGGCCCACGTGTAGCTTAAGATATTTATAGAACAACGACACGTCGCCTTCCCGGAGTCATGTTCCGATCATCAAGTGCCTAGTTTTGACTTCTCATGACTAGATGCGGGCATTCCGAAGGACTACACTGGAACAGCCTTTTGCCCCCCACAACCTGCGCTGCCTGCTGGGAAAACGGGCCCACAATGATACGAGACCCACTGATTGGCAGGGGCGTCTTGGAGAGCGACGGTATCCCGAAAGCTAGGATCATTCAGGCCAAACTGCAGAAAAAACCCAGCGGAGCTTGGCGACAAGCCTGCCAAGCGAGAAACCTTGGCGCAGGGGACGGGCAGTTGCAGAGCAACGACTTCACAATATTGGGCCATCTTGGCAAATCCATTCTTGAGGATCTTTTTTGGTTTGGCGGGAAAACTAGCCTGGGCACTGCAAAAGTTGGAGTTTGGCTATGGCCCTCAAGCCTGGGCTGTGTTGTGCTTCGGGTGTAAGGCCTCACGGGCGGAGCGCCATTGGGAGTCTTTTCAGTCGCACTATTGACTGAACCTTTTGCTCGCACCTCTCAGCTTGAAACCTCGGACCTTCGACTCCTTACTCCCATTTCTTGAGCTGATACAAGCAGACTCCAGAATAAGTCCTCAGGTTTGAATGGATGCGCTTCAGCAAAAATCGCTCCTCCATCATTTCCGTCAAGTTTTTCTTATCTTGCAGATTGCAAAGGATCGATGTTGGAACCTGGAATTTTGACGTCTGCTATGGTCTTTACCGAACCATCCTCCGCTTTGACTACATTACATGTGCCAACGGTGAAAACCTGGCCAGCTTACATTGTAAGGCTCGGACAGCAGCCGTCCATGGTGCGTGCTTCGGCTTTGAGTTTGAGCACACGCGGCAGATGTTTCGTTCAAAGATGCTCGTGCCATGAATTCACGGAAGTCTAGTTCACAGACGGACAAAGCTGGTACAGCTACTCCTGCTGATACACTGGCACACTGCCACTATCGCTATCGCTATTGCTTCTTCTCCCGCTGCCACCACCGCCACCAGCCATCATATGCTTTACGACCATTGTTTTGTTTCCAATTTACTTGTTCAAAGTGGCTCCCGAATTTCGCGTGACCTGCATGCCACAGCGTCTGACGTCAGTCTTTTCCCAAGCGATGCGGCGCTCGCGTGTCCACTGCAGAAGGCACGACCTGGCAGGGACTGTGAATCGCTTCGTCTCAGCGCACTTGGACTTAATGTGGCACCTGGAATCTCCAAATGAGGGGGCGTGCTTAGGATATATGTTGAGCCGGAATCGGCAAATGAGAGGGCAGTTTAAGACATATGATTCAAACGGAATCGCCAACTGAAGGGGCGTTAAGACATATGATGATCCGGAATCGCCACATGAGAGGGCGTGATTCAAACTCAAACATATGACAAATGGGAGCGGCTGCGCCCCCTCCCCCACCAACGTCCCCCCGCTTTTTTAAGCCGAGCAAGGTCGCCTTAAAGCATATGATTCTGTTTGAAACCCATCATGCGAGCCTCGTGTTTGCAAATGGGGGGGGGATGCGCCACTGGTTCCCAGACTTGTAGTCCATAAGTCTTCAAGGTCAGCGCTTGGAACTGCATCAGAAATACCATCGAGCAGATCCGTCGTGTCGACCGCAATGAATTGTCATGCCAGCTATTTGCACGTGCAAGTGCATCCGCCGTGGTGCTACGGAGTAGGAACAACGCCTCACACAGTAAAGATGCTCTCACATGCACGCCAGGTTTGCTGGATCTTCAAGCAAATGGCTCCGAGCATGCATCTGCGCAGAGCTCCCTTCCGTCACCTGGATGTGACTGTGTCATTATCCATATGTACGGGTGTCGTGGTGAGCACGACCAGCCCGCAAGAACCACACAAAAGTTCGGGTGGGAGGCGGGCGGGGTAGGCATGGTCACATTAGAGGGACGTACTTGAATACATATCTATATCTATCTATGCGTATATATATATATATACGTGATAATACACGAACTTCTAGTCTACTGTGCATACCATATCGCGATATGCATATTATGAGAAAACGCTTGAGGAGAGTGGCAAACGCTCAAAGTAGTTGTTGATCGTACTAAACAGTCCCGACGAGCCTATTTACGCCCCAAGCGCGCAAGGTCTGCATGTAAGCACAAAGGGGGCGAGGGAATGGAGCCGCGCGTGAAGGTCTCGAAGGGAAAAAGGGACACTTCTGATTTCGAGGATGTCTTGCATTGCTGCACATCAGATCAAGATTCTAGATCTTTTCGGCAGAAAGTTGTGAAGGCTACGGAAACCCCGTCCTGCGGCTGCTGAGCGATGAGCTCCCGCAGCCGTCAGACGCCGGCGGCCTGAAACAACAGTAGCACAACTCAAGTGATTGTGGTAGGCAAGTGGTAAGGATAGATCTTAATTCGAAGGGTTGTGCCAGGTCCATACGAATCCTCACATCGCCCTGCTTTTGCTGGATTTCACAGGATGGAAAATACGTGCGAACTGCAGGAACTCAATCGTGGGATGGCCGTCATGCGTCTAGACGGACACCTTACCGTCAACTCTCAGCGCGAAATTACAATGCCAAGTTCGTATACACCAAACCTTCCAAGCCGTGAAGTCAGCAGAGCGCGAGTCTTGATCAGTGTTGAGGCTGTAAGTTCTGTAGTATCTATCAATGAAGCAAGGATGAAGCTCTGAATGCAATAATATCGCAGGTTGAGAAGACTCATCACCTGCGCGGAACGCTGCTGGAATTTATCATCCCTCGGTAGTTGCATGGACTCGCAAGTGCACTTGAGCACGGGATCGCGATGATGCGACATCGGCCAACATGTGAACTCTCCGAGGATGTCCACCATTCATGTCCATCAGTGAGAAACGGCTATCAAACCGTGCTATGAACCTTCCTGCAATGCTGAGATGAACAGGAGCTGGTGGTTTGAAAATCTCAGGTGAGTGCTGGCACGCTCGCCAGCAGCCGCCGCACCAAAGTTGCCTGGGAAAGGGGGCTGGTAGCTTTGTTGGTGCTTGGCATAACCGCCGGCGTAGTGGTAATCACTTTGAGAAGTGGGCCGAGGTACCCCAAAACCTAAAGCCATACAACACAATGCCACCCGCTTCATGGCCTCCCCTAACTGCGTACAAGGGCACACCTAGAGGTTTTAGGTTTAGGGTTTTGGGGTTTAGGGAAAAAGGGAACCTAACAGTTGGCCGCCCAAGGATCAGGAAGCTGCAGGTGCACGCAAGGACTGCGGTGGAGTTCCAGGCCGTCGGCTTTGGCACCGAAGGGCTGCGTCCTGAGCTCGTCTTAACAGTTTGGGGTCAGGGCTCAGGGTTTAGGGGCTGTTGAGGTTTAGGGTGCAGAGTTTGGGGTTTGAGGTTTAGTTTAGGGTTCGGAACTTATGGATTAAGTACGGTCTACAAGGTTGTACGACTCTTGTTGTGCTCTTCTGAAGGAGCTTACGGGCTTTCCACAAAGAGTTCTACAGAGCTCAAGAAGAGCCCAGGATCACCCTCGAAGTTCGAGGCATGCCGCAACTCGACCATTTCCGCCATCGTCGGCGACAAGAGGGCCTTCTCCCTGCTGCTTGAACGCCTAAACCCCAAGCCCCAAACGCCCAAACCGCCAACCCTAAAAGTAGGCCTGAGTCCGCCCGTGAAGGAATTTGGCCTAAGGCGAAGCTTAAGCTCAAATGACCTGCATTTCTAAGGACTTCTTAGAAAGACATCGTCATACTAAGGACCCTAAACCCTTAACCCTAAACCCTGCTCTGAAACCCTGAACCTAAAAGGTTTTCGGGTGGAGGGCCAAGGGCTGAGGCCTCTGGCACCCCAGAGCCCATGCTGGAGCCTGGGGCCTGCGGAGATCGGCGTGAAAGGATTGCCATCGGAAAAGTAATGTAGGGGCCCTGAAAATTAGAATAGGATTTTGGGGCCCATTATACTACAATTATAATAAGAAACTTTACAACAGTATTGCTAAGTATTGAGGCACCTATGTTAGGGTTAAAGCTGAGGGTGGGGTTTAAGGTTGAGGGCTTGGCGATTGAAACTCAGGGCTTAAGATGTCAAGCTTGAGGAGTGCAGGGCCTTCTTGTAGGGTTTCGAAATCTCCCTAGACCCTAAACCCCCCTGAGGTTTCACGGGGAATCCCAGAAATGCATTGTGGGCATGCCGGCGCCGCAGTCGAGGGGCGTACATCTGCACATCATATAGGGGCCTCAATAATAAAAATAGGGTTTAGGGTTTAGGGTACCTGTGCACATAATATAGGGGCCTGAATAATTGAAATAAGGTTCTGGGGCCCATTCTACTATAATTTTCACAAGGAACCCCCAACATAATATAGGTAATTATTCAGGCCCCTATATTATTCTACAACATGCAGCACACAAAATGGCGGCTCCTACACGGGGTTGAGCAGGTGAAGGCTCAGGGAATCAGTGTGTTGAGAAATGATAACTCGCAAAACCTTTCAGATTGTACATGCCCCACTGCGAAATTGGGTGCTCAGCGACAAATGATCTTGCAATCCTCGTGCTCTTACAGCTTTCACAATGCCAGGCATAGTGAGTACAAACTTGATGGATCATATGCCTCGTCAGCATGCTCCCACGAGTACAGCAGTGTTCCTTTATCCGATGCAGGCGGAAGCATGAAATTCAACAATCGCGGGGTTGGCTTTGTGCCCTTGCCAAGCTCCATCTCCTCCAAACGGGAGGACTGGGGTAAGTGTTTGCGAGCTCCTGGTTTTGGGCTCATGCAGCCGCCCCACAGTCGAGAATGGGAGGGCCACCCCTCGCGTTGCATCACACCGGACGTGCATTTACATGTGAGCCATAGTCTATAGTCTAAACGCGTCGATTACCTTAATAAGCCCCATAATCGGAACCCTCTACGCTCCCCCTATATAACCCCTTTAGGGAATTTAGACTACAGCTCGTGGGTCCTGGACAGAGGTCTTTGACCCCGTGCGTAGTGCTGCGTTTCCAGGACACCCAGTCTGTGCAGGAAAGGTCGGTCTAAGCTTTGTAGACCTTCCCGGATTTAGGATTTTTGTTCCCGAAGGTTTAGGGTTTAGGGTTGCAAAGAGCCCTGACTAAACTATCGAGACCCCTAAGAGTCAACCTTCTGTCAGCCCCTTAGTAGGCTCCTCCTGTAGTCCTCATAGAACTGTAACACCCATGTAACCCCAATTTTGTCAGGGGCTACCATCGTTTACATAGAGTA
>CAJNDV010022101.1:14044-26642 GCA_905221635.1 Symbiodinium sp. CCMP2456
ATACTAATACTAATACTGATACGAATACTAATACTGATACTAGACTAATACTAATACTAGATCATCACTACCACAAAACTATATCCTAGTATTAACACTGATACAAGAATTAAGACTACTACAAACAGTAATAGTGGTGCTAAGGTTAGGACTAAGCACAAGACTGAGTCAAGACCAGGATTAAGACTAATACTAAGATTAGGACTAGGGGTTTTGCATGAACGTGTAGACATTTCCAAAATTGCCAAACACCTTAAAACTTCTAAACATGGCAAACAATCCAAGAATTTTAAAGAATTCCAGACAAATTCGAAAATTTCCAAAAGTCTATGCCAAGTCTGGCAGAGCCGGTCCGTAACATTGGGGGGAGAATTTAAAAAATTGGAATCTCTGGATAGAAAGGGCGAAGGGAATTTTGCAAACTTTTGAAACTTTGCAAATGAGTTTGGGCGAGCTGATTGTCCCCATCCGTTGGCAATGATGACTGGGGACGGACACCGCCTTTCCCTTTCCCCGCGACGGTCTGTTATGGGGGGGGGGGTGAGCATATATGTATATATATATATATATAAACAGGTAGTGTTATGGACCTTAGCATACATAGCCAAAGACCTGTGTACAGACGTGCTTGACATACATTATAGAAACTATACCTGCGCAACCGAACTAGAAGAAACCTGCCGAAAACTGATATGCAGCTCTAGATAGGAAAAGAGGGACTGCACAACTCAATATAGATTTGCGCCCGTACGCACTTAACATGCACACACACCTACGTACATACACACACGTCCATACACCCATACGTCCGTGCATAGCTCGATGCACCCGCATCCACGTGTGTACAGGCACAAATACATGCATACATACATACCTACATACAAACTCGACAACATCCGAAATCTAGAGCTTTGCACACACTGCATGAAGCATAGCCCCCGAGACGCTGGCAAGCGTCGTCAACGCCTGTCAAGGTCTCTTGACTTTAGGCTTCCGAGGCCTACGGCAGGTTTCCGGTCGGCCTGATTCAGCTTTGTCAGCTGCTCGAGCAGCTCTTCGACGGTGGGACGCTCCTTGAATTTCACCTCCGATGTTGCGATTCAGATAGCACTGACACCTAAAGTCCTAAAGCACAAAAGCCACGTGCTTAAAGCGCCATCGTCCAAGCATGGCCAAATGAAGAGTGATGGAGCAATCGGTTTAGGTATTAGGGTTCGGGGTCTAAGGCTTGGGGCAATATGCAAGATGGAGCCTTTGCGAGATGATCTTTCTCTTCTGTTGCACGCGTGTTTTGGGGCTTGCATCCGGACTGCCTGGATACAGTCGTGTCTGCACATGTATACATGTGCTTTGCAATGTTCCGTACACATTTCTGGTAGATTACATATGCGTGTGAGCATGTACTTTATACATGCATGTCTGTGTGTCTTTCTGGGTGTGTGTATACGTGTCTACATACACCTAAACAGCAACAGCCCCCTCACAATGAGACGCCTGTATGGGAGTATGCATGCATTCGAGCATACATGTGGGCTTCGGTAAGTGTATACTATGCATTCGAGTATAAACGTGGGAATCTGTATGTGTATACTAAAATGCAATTATGCATCTATGCGTGCACGCAAGCATGCATGGATGCGTGTATGTATCGACGCATAATGATCGCATGCACACATTCATTTATCTGGACACGCATGCAGCATTGAATGCATGCATGCACACATGGCAAAAACGACGGGAAGGAGAGAGAGAGAGAGAGAGACAGAGAGAGAAGAGAGACAGCGAAGAGGGAGAGAGAGAGAGAGAGACAAACAAACAATGTGAGACAGAGTATGAGAGACTGGGACTGAGAGTGAGTGAGTGGGTGAGTGAGTGAGGGGTGCGTGGGAGTGTATATGTGTGTGTGTGTAAGTGCTGGAGTGTGCCCGTGCACTTGCGTGGCTGTGCATCTGTCTATATATGCATGTACGTATGTGCATATATATATATATATATCTCTCTCTCTCTCTCTGCATGCCTGTTAATCTTGAGCCAATATGTCTGTGTGAGGGAAGAGTTGTACATGCGTGTGTGTGTGTGTGCCTACGGAATTATGTGTGTATGTAAGTGTCCGTATTTGTTGATATGTATGTATTATATATAGATAGATAGATAGATAGATAGATAGATAGATGTACATACACATATACGTATTCATGTCTTATATCATATACATATACATATGTACATAAACACATATATCAAAGCCAGCGATCTAGGAAGGATCTGCAATCACACACATATGCATATAACCATGTAAACACTTAACGCATATACACATACCGCGTACATACATATATCCATGCATACATACATACATACATACATACATACATACGTACATGTGTATATGTATACATATATACAGATATATATATATATATACAGATATGTATATATATATATACACATACACATACATATACACACGTAGACACACACATACATACATATGCATATATACTTATATATAAACACCTACACATACACGTACATATACATTTACATATACACGAACATATACATGTACGTACACGTACACATACTCTCTATACATATACATACACATGCGTATATATATATATACACACATAACTCTATATATACATATATATATACACATACACATAACTGTATATATATATATATATCTATATCTATATCTACACATACATATGGATATATATATATATATACACATACGGCTACACATTCTCGGGTGCGTGTATTCTGTGTAAACAGACAAGTTACGTGTCTACAGGTCACTGCAATCCCGGATCCCTTTCACTGGGAGCCACGCACGGCCGCTGGCGACACAGAGGACGTGTGTGCCTCGCGGCATGGACTTCATGCAAGAATTAGGGCGCTGCGTACTGCTTAAGTGTAGCGTTTTATCTTGTTACGGGCTCTTTTCCAAGCAGTTAGGGGCCTGGCTAGGGTTGAGGGGTAAGTTTGTTTCCAAGGTTTCGGGTAGCCTCCCGAGTTCCTGGACTTAACGACTCTTGTCGGGGAACATGTATCCCTGCGGGTGAACGATCGGCTCGAATTCGCTCACGGACGAAATTGGCAAGGCGTCCCAAAATCCTTAAGACCTTCCATTATGCCCGACGCTCAGAGGATGCCCAAGGCTCCCACTGCTTGCATCTCGTATTCGCCGTCGCCGATGACAACTGGCCAAGAACACCCGGAAATTGCATCGAACTCTGAGCCCCAACCACCCACAGCTGTTCAGATCCCCGAGCTCCCCACCCAAAGAAATCGCCAACGCAAGAAACCTCTGAGCTGTCGGCTTAGGTTCATGCCGCCGGCAGCCAGCGCATTCTCGTCCTGAAAGGACGACACGACCTGCCCGGGGCACACAAAAACAGTACTTTCCGAGATTAGAGCTGGGGGGTTTGCCAAGCTACCTTTGTGGGTAGGGTTTGCCAACCAAAATGTACTGTCAGCATTCAGGTTTTGCCAGGCAAATTTCGTTCGCTTGTTCTGGTCTTTTCCACCCACGATCTTCTCTTAAGGCTAGGGGTTTGCCACACAACATGTCCTGTTGGGGTTTGAGTAAGTCGTGATGTAGCACGATACTGACTTGTACTGCACCATCCCATTTGGCTTCGCCCGTGGAAAACCCATCTGCCTACCTGCACCCGAACATGTACATACAAACCTCCATATTGCAGCATAACAGAACGTTAGATTCATGCATCCGACACGTCTCTTAGCACCGGCCTGGCGAAACGTCTCCCGCTTCCATGCGAAGGGGTCGCCAGGCCAGGTGTGCTCCTGAGTGAGTTTCTTCAGGGATCTTCCAACACCCTGTAGCATACCGGGAGAGAAACGCAAGAATACGTGTGCATGTACATTACTGTATACGTAGAGACACACACACACATATATATATATATATATACATATGCTGTATCACACGCATATATACATATAATCTGTTATATGAGATACGTACATATATTGTGCGTACGGATGCTTCAGGGCTCTTGAGACTTCAGAGTTGAGATTGGATGGAGGCCTGAGGTTGTGTCGCTTTGAAGTCTGTTCTCACGGGGTTGTAAGGGTTGGGATGCCAGTGCGGCTCGAGGGTCGAATCGCTGCCGTGCCGACACGACGGACATGCGCGACCTGAGAGACAAAGGCGGGAACTGTAATTATATCCTTACAACTGCAGTGCAGCAATCGGTTGTGTTTTATCTGCTCCTGAGACTCGGACAGTAGTGGAAGCAGGCGTGGCATGTAGTGCCTTGCGCTCTTGGTGACCCACTTCCTCACAGCAGCCGAAACCCCAATCTGCAAGTGACACCATGTCTGAAGCACCAGCAATTTACCGCTAGGGCTGGTTCTCATCCGCATTGGTCACGATGCAGGTCTCCCCATGGCGCATGGCCGCCAGAAGCACCTGGCCCGCTGAAAAGAACATGCCCAATCCGGGCTGTCCAATCACACACAACCTGCGACCGCGGTGCACCACTAAAACACAAAAAGTTTGCCAACGAGGCCAACACGGCAGCGGCAACAGACAGCACGCGACACCGAGCAACACCACATGACAATGAACAAGAAACACCCTACCAACCACAGCCACCACAACAGCAAGGATCACTACAAGAACAGTATGACAGTGCGACGTGCATCCGATGTGCGACATGCGTGAGCCTGCTCCACGAGGCTCTCCAGCAGACTTAACTGGTGAGGCCTGCAGCGACGACGTGAGGGAGACACCAATCTTTAGTGGTCATACCGTTTGTACCCCAAAACCCTGTTTTGAACCCAAACAAATGGGCTTGAGTCGACTTCTTCTCGGGATATTCCCCAGGCATGCATGGAGCTGTCAAGGGCAGCGCAGGAACTCGTTGGCTTTGATGGCTGAGGTGGAGAGCAGGGTGTCATCCTCAGTCGCTGTTCGGCTGCCCGGGAACCGCTTCGCAATCCCAAAAGAAGAAAGTGCCCGAGTGCCCGACCCAGTCAAAGATAAAGAGAACCTTGCGATGTCAGCTGTTCAGAATGCGGCTTCATGCGACCACGACAAGGGATGGTGGACTGCTTACCGCCAGAAGCACTCCCCATTCGGAAATGTGTCTCATCACCATTGCGAGCATCTATACACTCAACACAAGGGCCGTAGAACCCTTCTCGGCGCTTTCAAAACTTGACTTCGAGATCCAAGAGGGTACCCGGAAACGTGCGTGCTCCAAGCACACAGCCGCGATGGCCGGATGCTCCCAGGGATTTGCAACCCGCGAACAGAGGATGCATGCAGTGACTCAGTTCTCTGTCGCAGTCGGTGTCCGAGTCCTAAAAGCATCCCGCAGACCCCTTTTGGGCTCATGAGTGGTTGGCAGGATGAGAGAATCTGAGAAGCCAAACGTGCACACCCCCAGCTCCCCCCGAACATGAGGAGTGGCGGGCCGAGGCGGGCCGCGCAGCGGCGTACGACTATTCTTGTTATTATTATTATTATTCTTAATTATTATTCTTAATGCCGAGACTGACAGCCCACACGGGCCATCGTCCGGCTAAGCTCAGGCCAGCACTGGCTGAGCGAATTTAGGCCTGTGACTTGCCGGTTATGTGGGCTTTGTTTGAGCTTTCGAGCGCCGTGCGATACGAATAAAGTCACTGTCAGAGAGATGCACGACAACACGGCCCCTAGCTTGCAGGGGTTACGAGGGTCATAACACGCGATATCCGAATGACAAGAGTGCTCTTAGCCCTCACAGGACGCTAGGCACTGCCCGAAAGCTGCTTTTTGTACGGGATCCTATAAGGAAGTCGGAGTCGTAGTAGGGTCCTTCTCAGGTGCCATGTACATCAGTACTTCGGTACTTCGGGGCTGGGCTAGGGCTACGCACGTAATTAAGGGCAGTCGTAACATCTTGCCAAATTCATGCGGTAAGACAGGAGCCTTGGTACGGAGGTATAGAGCGACTAACTTTCGCGCAATTCTGCTGCAATAAGAAGCTCCATGCTTGAAAGCCCCAATTCCCATCGCACCAGTCTTGAAAATGCCAGCGTGACGAAGGGAATCGGGCAAAGAGGCTCCAAAAATCCCCACAAGCCCTGAACCCGGGACCACAGATAAGACCGAAGCCCTAATGTAAAACCTAATGCAGAAGCCTGAAACAGAAAGCGCTGAGGGCAGAATTCCGAGAGGCACCTTCGCCTCGTTCAAAGCCGGGGTGTAGGAGCTGTTCAGCTGCTTGATGAGCCTTTGCTTCGATCAAGGGAAGCCATGAACAAATGGCCATATTTATAATCTGTAACGTTTATGAAATACGACAGCATAGTCTGTTCTATGATAATATCATGTGTATCGACACGCTTAGGAAGACTTTCTCTCTAGATTCGGGGATCAAGCTTCAGGGAGTGCGTCGCGGGCCTGCAGTAGCTTCCTGTGAATAGGCTTGCAGGGGCACATAAGGCGGCAAGAAACGACAGGAGGATGCCCTGAGCGTTGAACGATACTAAGGGGCACTTGGCGTCGGGGTAGCTCCAGCCTAATGCCCTTCAGCAGACATGCTCCTTCCACGCTAGCTGCTGAAAGCCAACCCATTCCTTGCCGTGTCTCCCCAATCCACAGGTATGTTGCGCATCCACACGGGCACGCGGGGGCGGCTGGCAGCAGTTTTACATGACAGACGACCCGCAGCTCTCCCTCCAGAAGCTACATCCAATGATTTTCCGCAGGCCTTATAACCCCAAAGCTGACGAGGCAACTGCCACGTCTTGAGTCGGCGTGTCTATAGAAGTCCAGGAGTGAGGGTTAGGGGGACCCTTGGGGATATAGACCCTCTCAATAAGGTCCCGTTTGAGAGAGCCATAAGTAGGGTTTAGAAGGGTCCCCCCTAAGGGGTCTCCCTAGTACCACCTAGGAAAAGCCGGCATTGGACTGAAGATCAGATCGCCCTGCACCAGGGAGCGTTTTGAGCAGCTTCTCGGTCTCAACCAGCTTCACCTCTCCGAAAGCCCCATGAGCATTTAGGGTTTAGGGTTTAAGGATGATGCTGATTCTGATCTACATGGGCCAGGCACATCACATGGGTTCCACGATTGTGTCTTCGTAGGTTTGAGCGCCAGGGTATCAAGAAATTGTTGAGAGCCCAGCTCCCCTTGCATAAGGAATGTACGGTTCACTGCAGAAGGATTCTTAATATTATTTCAGGCATATGCCTGAAGAATGTCTCTGAAACCGCAGGCTCGATTTACCGAAAACCTATCGCAGCATCTATCTGGCAATCTCATTCGGGCAACAGAGGACCCAGGTAAATAACGCCAAGAAGAAGGATCTTGAATACGAGGGTCCCAAACTTGGGGCCCCTGATTCTAAAAACTTCAGCTTCCTCTGTTTCTTCCTCGTTCGCAAGGCTCGCAGAACGCATGGAACAATCAATTCCAACGCCCGATTCTTTGACCCCTCCTTCCGATCCCCGCCCTCTGAATGATTAGAACAGGGTAACCGTAGTCATACTAAGCAACCTGAGGTGATAGAGCACGGCGACAGCCTTGACGACCAGTGGACCAGGGGAGAGCATCAGGACACCACGGCGATGCAGAGACTCAAAGGATAGCAGTGTACCAGCACTTATCATGGATTTGGGTTTCCGGGGACACGGCCGCACGGATCCTGCAAAAAAGGACGTTCTAGCAAAAGATCCTAAAGTCCCTGGGTTCGCATAGTCTGAACTATATTCCTAGTAATGACTCCGTCAGTACCCCTAAACCCTAAACCCTAAACCCTTAGACTAACCCCACATCCGAAGGGACTGCGATTGCGTAGCCGAGCCTTTGCTTCTCTCTTTCGGTGTTGGAGCCCTACACCATAGAAACGACCGCAAGTTTAGGGGTTTCAAGCCCAAGGTATTCGCTCGTTATTTGTTTGGACTGTAGATGTTAAGTTTCTAGGTTTGTCTTATTAGTTCAGGTCTAAGGGTAGACTGATGCCCAAGAGGCTGAGGCACCTGACAACTCCCACAACTCCCCTTGAACAGCGCCCGAAAGCCTTTGCCAAGCAATAAACTGCAAACCCATGTCGCGGCCTTCATCAAATTCATGCTGGTCGACACGCTATCCTCCAGGCCTTTGGCACAAGGCGGCACTGGGAAAAGAACAGTCTGGCAAGAAGCCGCAAGCTTGCCCTGCAATCCTAGATGTGTCGCCGAAGGTAGCCAAGGAATTGTTCCCTTTTCAGCTTGTACTTCTCCAGCAGCGCAAGGGTCTGCATGTGGCGTTTCATGCACTATTACAGTTAGATACTATGTTTCCAAACGTACTACCCTACATACCAAACCTGCCCGATACCCGACTCTGCACGTCACACCTTCGGGATCGCACATGACAGGCTTTCTGGGCCTCTTGTCCAGGGCTGGCGTAAAGCTTTACATGGTGTTTGAAAGGGTTTATGAGTTAGCCTCGGCCACGCCTTCGCCCCATGAGCGAAAACACCTAAGACCCACCCTACACCTGTATCATTTCGGGTGGCAGAAATGGTGCTTCTGCACAGCTCACATAGTGCGTTGGCTTTCTCGTGCATTTTGGGTTTGTATAAGCCGTTGGGATTCTTTTTGCGCACCATTCCGGATCATCATTCCATTTTGGAACCTTTAACTTTATGTTTCGTCCAAGCATTTATCTTGAAATGTGGTTGCTTCTCTTGCATGTGCAGATATCATACGAAAACAAACTTATGTACTTTTTGCTAGCATGCACAATAACCGGCTTCAATATTTCGTTGATCATGGCGGTGAGAGATCTCATTCATTTCTCATTCCGTACGGGTCCTTTGGCTGCTGCTTCTGCTGCTGGTCTTGTTTCTGATACCTGACAAAGAAAGTTAACAACACCAACACTAATACCAATCATAAGAATAACACTAGTAATGGTCATAGCAACAATAAGAACAAGAATAATTAGAAGAAAACGCAGACGAAGAATAGTACTAGTACACATACAGCTAAAACAATAATCATGATAACAATAGTACTATTAAGAAGAGTAATGATACTAATAATACGCAAAATCATCATCGTCATCAGCATCATCATCAGACGAATACTCACAATAAAGATCATGATAATAATCAGAAAGCCATAATTAGAATAATAACGAGAGTCATACTAATCAAACTAGTCATAATCATAAGAATACTGATCATAACAATACAAACAGTCTTAAATCATCATAGTAATGATACCAATATTAATAGCAATACTAATACTGAGAACAATCCTGATAACAACAAAAATCATGAGCCGCGCCTTTGTTCAGGGTCTTCAGCAACTGGGACCTGAGCTGAGCTTCAGGGGCGAGACCAGGTGAGCGCAGGCTCGAAATCTGCTGACACAACGAAAGACTCGGAGAACCATGGTTATCATTCCTAGTATCATTGTCCGTAATCGTATTATGAATAGTGTGTCAGGTTCGGAAGCCAACTCCAGAATACAACATGAACCATGCAATTGCCCTCCACCACCTGCACCTTGCATGCTGCAAGCTCCCGATGGGTGATGGGCTTGGCGGGAAAAGCGTACGTGAAGCGAGGATGGAGTAGGGCAGGGTGTCTGAAGCTTAGGTTGCCCTGCACATAATGCGGCTCGAGGGCAGGTCTTTCTGGAAGCTTTGCAGCTTTGCCTCTGCAGGCAGCGGCTGGAGCTCTTTGCAGCGTGTGTTGAGCTGTGAATACTAATATGCTGCTCAGTATATCCACTGCATGTACTGACCATGACGACACCGGACTCTTCCAAGGATGCTCTTTCACTTGGTGATCTCCGGCCTGCGGATAAGGGAGGCTAAGGGTGGCTAAGGGAGGGTTTCCGTATCTTCATAACCACAGACCGGAGTGTTCCCTTCCCATCCAAACAAGAATAGTATGAAGGTTGGCCGAGCCCAAACCCACGGACCTAAAGAGTACTTCAGAGAGGCGCCCTCAGTTGATGCTTCGGCTCAACACACAGTTCCCTTCACTTATCGTTCCTCTACATGCGCCGTGTAATTCTCCCGCTCGAAAACCCTATTCTGATTGTGAAGGCCCCTATGTTAGGGGTCATAGCTTGGAACCTTTAGCTCTGGCCTCGTGCTCGAGCTTTTCCTCTTGCATGAGGTCCGCAATGCTCTGGACTCGCGCCTGGCTGCGCTCCGCTCGGCTTGGGAGTTCCTTTAAGCGCTGCTGGTCCGGAACATGACGGTGGCATGAATACTGACAGCAGGCGTCATGTTCTCATAAGAAACATGGCTCACTTACAGCCTTCAGCGAAGGTGTAGTCTCGACCGCAGGACTATTAGCAGTGATAGAAGTCATGGAACTACAAAGGGTGTTGGCACAAACATCGTGCTCTGACGCCAAATACTTCTCAAACAGTGCCTTCGACAATCTTCATAGTCTGACTCAGTTCACCCTTCTGGCACAACATGCAGTGCTTCGCTACGACGGCGAAACCGACCGGGGTTGCAGTTACTCTTGTCCTGTCCAGGTCTATCCTGATGTGCTGTCGACGGCGTCAGCATTTGCCGAATGAGGCCAACGACATTTCTTAAATCTGTAACATTGGGCATATAGTTCGCATGGGCTTTTCCACCTGAGAGCAACATGCTTCAAAGCTGTGCATCTTCTGAAACTCCATGCTCTTGCGTTCAGCCTAAATTCCTTCTTCTAAATTATCAACCTACTGTCTTTGTGGACTTTAGCATATGGGTGAAGCCGTGGCTTCGTCTTTTGCTCGCAATGTCCAACACTCGCTTAGGAATTGCTGGTGTTGCCAGTACCCGCTTATCTTCTAGATCCTGTCCCCTAAGATCAACAACGCACGACATGCACTGCCCGGGTTGCCTGAACCCGTAGAAACCCTCTACCCTAATTATCCTACACCCCAATCCAGCAATGCCCTGGACACTGATGACGATAAATCCAAACGCCCGAGGAACCCTAAGACACGCGCAACACAACCCGAAGACCTTCTGAAACGCTCAAAGCGCTAGGGCCTTAAACCTTTCTAAAGTTCTGATAAAACGCTGGCGCGAACCAACCAACCACTGAAACAGCACCTAGCAGTTGAAGCCCTACATAATATAGGGCTCTTAATCATTAGAACAAAGGTTTGGGGTATACTCTTCTATAATTCTATAGTATACCGGGATCCCGGCAAGGGGCATCTTCTCGCATAGTTTTTTTCAAAGGGTACAAGTTATTGTTGATTCTTCCGGCCCCTGTGTCAGCCGCTGTAGGAGTTTCGGAGGACTGTGGAAGACGAAGCACACCTTCAAAATGAGCACGGCGCGGAACCAGGAGCACCACTTGGAGTTTCGCGAAAATCCAGAAGCCCTTAGATCGGGAGTACACCAATCAGACCTCAGGAGTCGAATGGTGTGACAAATGAGCAGGGGGCTGTGGCGGGAGCACGATTTCCACCCAGAAACACCCCAAGATGGCCCATAGTGTCGCGACACTGTCTGGGGGAAACTCACTCTCAAGACCTCCACAACACCCTCAGAACCCCGTAAACGCCTAAACCCCATACTCAACCCAAGCTAAAATTTCTGTAAGAGTCCATTCAAAGCCCGGGATCAACCCCCCAAAATTCCCTACATCCTGTAAAATAACACACAAAGCCTCGTAATGAACCCTGCAACATCCCATCATGTGTTTTCCAACAGGCGTGCTTTTAAACGCCCCAGAATTTTTACCAAGCACAATAATGATTAGACGCACACTCATTATAGTAACTACGCATATAATAATCGTACTTGTAAGAAGATGAAGAGGAACACTAATGAAGCAAATATAGACATGACAACAACAACGAAAACTTTCTTAATAATGGTAATGATAACAATAGCAATTTGAAACATAACAATAGTGGGAAGAAGGAAGGTAATAGTCAGAATGGCAGAGTAACGTCCACAAACGCGCTTGAAGAACCCTCTCATTTCCCTGCAGCCTCGATCTTCTCGCGGCTCTTCTGCATTCTGAGGATCTCCTCCCGCATCTGCGCACAGCGATCCTGTGGCTCAGCAGGGCCCTTTGGGAGCCCTTGTAGGGAGGGCTGTCTGGGATTTCGGGTAAGGTCTGAGGGCTTACGGGTTTAGGGGCCTGTTACAACATGTACTTACAGAGTTCCGATACGGAGTACTATAACTTGCTAAAACGGGTATGTGAAGAGTTACTGCACGGGGTATCATAAGAGTTATACTGAGGGGTACGACAACTGGAAGTATGAGAGTTGCAGGCTCAGGGTTTAAGGGTCCATAGAGGGCGATTAAGGTTGCAGTGGGTGGAAGCTGTTGGGCGCCAGGGCTCTTTAAGAAGGGCTTTGAAGCTGTTCTTGTAGGGCTTTAGAGGGTCCAGGCTCTCATAAGTTCAGGGGTGAAGCTTGCAGCTTGCGTTGGGGATCTCGGTTTCAGCATAGACGAGGGCCCGAGTGCTTGAGCGCTACCATAATTGAAGGCCCTGACCATATTTAGGACACTAGCAGACATAGCCGGCTTGCTAGGCGTATTGTAGATACATGGCAGGGGAATGAAGCCTTCCACTTTCAGGAATGCGACACGACCACCGTGAACC
>CAJNDV010022101.1:27018-59451 GCA_905221635.1 Symbiodinium sp. CCMP2456
AGGAGCAGTAGCAGAAGTAGCAGCAGTAGGAGCAGGAGCAGGAGCAGGGAGGAGCAGGGGGAGCAGGAGATTGAGCAGCAGTAAGAGTAGTCGTAGTCGTAGTAGTGGTAGTGGTGGTAGCGGTGGTAGTGATGGCAGTGGTGGCAGTAGTAATGGTAGTAGCAATAGTATAGTAGCAGTAGTAGTAGTAGTAGTAGTAGTAGCAGCAGTAGTAGCAGTAGTAGAAACAGAAGTAGTGGGAGTAGTAGCAGTATTAGTAGCAGCAGCAGCAGTAGTAGTAGAAACCGCAGTAGGAGCAGGAGCTGTAACAACATCAATAGCAGTGGCGATGCCAACTCCTGCCGCTCCAACAAAAATGCAAAGCAAAACGCACGGAACTTCGTGCAGAATCCAAGCCGGGGAGCTGCTTCTTGAGGAGGATATCCACCTCCTTGAGAGATCCTTCCACGGACCTTGGGCTTACTGTCCGGAGAACCATGATCCAGTCGGTTTAGGGTTTAGGGTTCTCCTCTTCTGCGCCCTTGATGTAGCCCGACAGCCGCCAGCACAACCCTGCGGTCAATCGCGTAGGCTTTAGAGTTTGCGGTGTGGGCTCAGTCTCCAACGACAGCTTTCGCTGCATCGTCGCATCGGAATCTGATCCCGGTCCTGGCATGTTGGGCTTTGGAGCATGGTGTGTTCGCTCAGTGTTTGGGAGTTCTTGCTTGAAGTTGATCACATTTTCACGCTTCACGCAAAGTCTGTAGCCGTCTCGTGTCCTCCAACTCTAGGCGGATTGTTCCAAGAAGAACTGCCGCAAATGAACGCGCGCCGACTCTCCTGCTGTTCCTTTACCTTCATGCAACTTGAACGACTGTCTCTACTTGGAGTCACAGAATCGTAAATTTGGCGAGATCCCTGGGCGTGTCAGCGAATACGCTACCGGAAACAACCAACAACGCATCACGATGCAAAGCCAGCTCATGGCCGCAGTGGTGGGTGAACCGGACCCTACACTGCAACCTCCGAAAAACCTGTACCGAAAGTGCGCATGCGTTGCCGGTGCTTGCCGTGGATGTGGACGTCGCAATAGACCGGGCAGTGGAGTCGATCGATGCCGGCATTGTTGTCTCACAGGTACACAGGGCAGTCTCGGGTGACTGAAGGAGCATTCACAGTGACTTATGGTTCGAGGTGCGGGGACAAGTGTCTTCGACGCAAGCTCAGACTTGGAATTCTTCCGGCCATTGGGTTATGAGTGGATTTTCGACTGCTTGGGTGATTGGGCTTTGCGACTGCAGTGACCTTTGCTTCACTTCAAGGTCTGACGTTCCAGTCTGCGTAGACCCTCAACCCGGACGACTTCCTCGACGAAGCCCCAGCTCTCCCAAGAGGTGTCAGGGGCCGCTTCAGAAGCTTTAGGGACCCACGGCTCGAACAGCCCACCTTGACCGCAGAAAGCTGATCCGGATGGCCTTCAGATCGTATTCACCGGGGTATGTTTTGGGCTTAGGCAGGTTTTGGGGGTTAGGGAAGAGCTGGCAAAACTTACTTGGCATTCTTTGCCTTGCAAACTGGAAACCGTGAAATTCCCGGAACAGTGTGCTCCTGATTTTCCTGGCATATCTTTGGGTTGTCTCTGGTGGTCTCCTAGTGGTCTCTGTGGGTTCTCCTGCTCGTCGTGGTCGCGGTCGTCATGACCGTCCTCTTCGTCTTGGTCGTCCTTTTCGTCGTGGTCGTCGCAATCCTTGGTCCAACCAGCGTCATGCTGGGCGCCTGTGCACAGGATCCTTTACTGTTTAGGGCTCGATGCCGGCACATCATTTTTCTTATTCTCGGACTGCTGTCGTTCCAACAGGAGCTGCACGATGAAAGCGGACGTTAGCAGGATGGACTGCACCAGGGAAAACACAGCGAAACTCGAAGCCTCCTCTCTGATCGAAACCCTACTACTCAACTTCTCAAGGTCCCAAAGGTCCCAAAACCCAAACCCTTAGCCTAAAGAAACCAACCGCTGTAGGCTTACAAACAAGAAGCAGATGCGCTGAAATGCTGCCTTTACACCTAAGGTCTAGGCTTCTTCAACTTGAAACCGACACCCCGCTTGAAAGTGTCTCAAACCCACTGAAACACATCGTCAGTGTCTTTGCCTTGTTGCCGAAATGTGGCCTGGTCGAGCAATGGATGAGACTGAATGATGTCAAGGAGCATTTGATTGTGGGTTGGGTTGGGTTGGGTTTGAGGTTTGGAATCCACTCGAGTCCGACACTTTCGGGGGTTCGCGCACCGCAGCAGCAGCACCAGCACCATCGGCAATAGTAGTGGGAGTAGGAGCGGGAGGAGAAGGAGCAGTAGCAGCAGCAGCGGCCGCTAGTAGCACCAATGCAGATTCCTTCGTATGTTGCGAAAATCCAGGAATCGGGAGCCCCGGCGGAATGAGCCGGTCCCCGCTGTGGCCGGGCAGTGTGACCTGGTCAACTCGACATCGGACAGGGCTTGAGAAAAGCACAGTTTCTGCCTTTGGGTTGACCGTGGACAGAACGCGCTTTAGAATCTTTCGAGGTGTCTGACTTACGACATCCAGCTCAGGAGGGCGGAGCTGAATTGTTCGTTTCTAGTTACAGGTGCACGTCTCTCCCAAAAAACAATGTGAATGCAACGGGTCAGGGCAGCACAAGGTGTGATCTCTGACGGTGTTGAGGAGTTCAGCTCAAGAACACCAGAAAGGAAGAACTGCCTGAATGGACTAACTCGGCAGAGCTTTTCCAAAGACTAGGCGTGCAGATCACGTATATCTGATAAGGGTGCCATGATGTACAACACTGTATTGACCTTACTCAGGGCAAACGCAACACCATAGGAATGAAGTAGTGCGCAATCCCGCAAAACAGCAAAACCCATATACACCCTTGTACTTGTGGGAAAAGTACCTGCTTCTCGAGACAAGCAAGCCTTTGCACGACGACCTCCCTTGCCCCCTTCCCCAGCGTCGAGGCATGGCCTCTGCTTAAAACCCTTGCCCGGTGCGATGAAGGACGGGAGCTTTTGATCAACACTCAACACTCCTACTTGCTACTTGCCCCAAACGAGGTCTCAAGTTTCCAACTTCTCCCTCACACGCAAGTCTTGATCCAGACTTTACTGTAGTTCGGGGGGCGTGAAAGGAGGGGGATGGGAGTGGCCGGGGAGGTGGAGGCGGAGAGGGGACGGACAAAAAGCGGGTCGCCAAGTAAGTCAAGTGGGGCTCGACTAGTAGATCCAGCCGGCGTTCGTGCTGCTTCGCTGTCCTCACTCTTACCCTTCTTGCTACCACAGCTGGGGTTATCGTCCTGTGCCCTCCCGACCCAGTCGATGCCGAGGCAAGCTCTGATCGAATGCATTGGCACCGGTCCACTGGCGACCCGCTCGACGGCCTGACGCAGCTAGAAACATACAAGTCTACAGTTGTCGCGGTGACGATGGTCCTGACATGCAGTGACAATAATGGCAGGGGCTCCAGTTTGCAGGTGTACAGCATGGGGTCTTCGTTGTCTACGGCAGTCTTGGAAACATGTCGCACTGCTGCAGCTCTTTCTGCATGCTGCTGCTTGTTCAATTTTGTTCTTGCACAAACTACTGCTCCTCATCTTGCTGTTCCAATGTGTGGTGAATCAGTGAACATGGCATCACTGGGACTGTAGCCCCCCCCAGGACATGGCAACCCTGCATATTATAACTCCGGCAGGCCCAAAGGCATCGCCGAGTGAGTGCTGCAGGAATCTTACACAAGTATGGTTTTGGAAACACACAGAAAATAAGGTATATAATCGAGTATGATGGATAAGGTGTCATGCCATCTATCTATCTACTTATCTACCTATCTACCTATCTACCTATCTATCTATCTATCTATCTTTCTTTCTATCTAACTATCTAACTATCTATCTATCTATCTATCTATCTATCTATCTATCTCTCTCTCTCTTTCTCTCTCTCTCTATCTTTCTCTCTCTCTCTATCTATCTCTCTCTCTCTCTCGCTCCCTCTCTCTCTCTCTCCCTCTCTCTCTCTCTCTATATATATATATATGCATGCATGCATGCAAACACACATACAAATATAAATATACATATGCGTTCATGCACATACAGCCTGCACGCATAATTCTTGCAATTATGCATGCAGGCATGTATGCATGCAAGTACGTAGGTGGGGAGGTGGCTAGGCTGGCAGGCGGAGGAGGTAGGTGGCCGGGCAGGCAGGCAGGCGGGCAGGTGGGGTGGACCGGGAGCCAGGCGAAAGGATGGACGTGATGAACAAAAACATGTCCGCGCATGCGATCAAAAAACCAGCCCAACCAACCCCCACCTCCAGCTCGAACGAGGCCCAAGCTCAATTAACAGGACACGAATGTCTAGCACCTGCGCTCGATTTGCACGTGCATTGAGTTTTTTGTGGCCTTCGGCTGCTTCACTTGGCCCGGCAGCATCGTCACAGGCTGACCTCCTATCACAGGCTTCGAGAAGCTTCGTGAAAACCACGAAGGCGTAAAGCTCTTCTGTATGAGGCTGCTGGGAATGTGCTTCCGACTTGAACAGAGATAGGTCGGACAAGTGCATGCACGGTCCACGACAAACCGACCACTACACCAGCCTGAACGGAATCAGCACGAGAGCTTGAAGATAAATCAAACAGGTGCCATCCTTGCATTGCCGCAGCAGGCATTGCTGGGGGCATGTGGTGCACCTTGGTCGAGATGCAATCACTACACGGCTTCGCACGAAACGTCGACGAATGGATCCAATCGGTCCCCGTGGAGATGGGAGGCAAAGCAGCGTGGCAACGGCAATGACATTGGGAGGACTGTCACTGGCAACTGCTACCATTTCATAAACGCTCAGCCACCATGATGCCGAACATGCAGTCGCAGCTGAGGCTGCTACTCCCGGCGGATAAAACGTGGCAGGCATGGCTTGGTGGAAGGTGACATGCCCGTCAGACCTGTAGGAAGCCGTGTTTGTTAGGTCTCTAGCAGCGTCAGCAACGAAGCAGCAAACATGCATCGAACCTGTCGATGCAACTGTAACGCTTGATGTAGTTGACACTGTCGGCACTTGAATTGTGGATTGTCTCTCTCGAACTTGCGCATACCGCATACCTAACACGAGCGAAGCACATTCTCAAAGCAGCGTGTAAATTCCCAAGTGGCAATAGTGGCAAGCAGTCGCAGTCCAGAGTCCAACATAAAACTCGCAGACCCTCGGCCCCAAACCCTGCGATCTAAATCGAAACCACCTCCACACCCTAAATCGACAAAACGCCTGGACCTTGAACCCGATGGAGCCCCAAGTCGGTTACATGTCGACACTTCAGAAGATCTCCTCTCAGCCACAGGCTGATGAGAAACAGGGGCATGGTGCAGACCTTGGCCAACAAACTGAGATTTCGACAAGCCTACCAATTGTGGAGCTCGAAACACACCCGAATGCTTATCTGCACATATAGTCTGTGTAGTGCAACTGTGCAGATGTAACGGACAGAGAAATACCTTATCTAGACTGACCAGTACCTGACTGCCATGTATCGTCCTGAAATACGCGTCATCTTGATACTGGCGAGAATACTTGTCGCTCCTACTTTGCCCTTGTGCTTTGTACCAGTACCGGTCTGCGTCTCCCTGTGGAGATTGGCATTACAACCTCAAGAACTCCCCATGGCACACCCCGAAGCCTGACGTCCAAAAGCCCTTAGGTTCACCATCCCTAAAGCTTCTTTAACCCCAAAACACCCCGCAGTCTTGGCTCCCGGCCAGAGGAGAAGCCGGGTGGAGTGTGCCTCGGGCACAAGAGGATTCGGGTGAGGGATCAACAAAAAAACCAAAATGTACTAACAAGATCCTTCGAAAGGACTTCCTAAAAAAAAAGACTAGTGATGGAGCAATCGGTTTAGGTATTAGGGTTCGGGGTTGAAGGCTTGGGGCAATATGCAAGATGGAGCCTTTGCGAGATGATCTTTCTCTTGTGTTGCACGCGTGTTTTGGGGCGTGTATCCAGACTGCCTGGATACAGTCGTGTCTGCACATGTATACATGTGCTTTGCAACGTTCGGTACACATTCCTGGTAGATTACATCTGCGTATAAGCATGTACTTTATACATGTATGCCGCATATGCCTGTATGTCTGTCTGTCTGTGTGTGTGTGTGTGTATGTGTCTACATACACATAAACGGCAACAGTTCCTTCACATGAGATGCCTGTATGCGAGTATGCATGCATTCGCGCATACATTTGGGAATCTGCACGTGCATAAGATGCATTCGAGCATACATGTGGGAATCTGTAATGTATACGAAAATGCAATTCCGCATTTATGCGTGCATGCAAGCATGCACGGATGCATGTATGTCTGCGTGCATGCAAGCATGCACGGATGCATGTATGTGTCGAGGCATGCATTTATGTGCACGATGTATCTAAGTATGTACGTATGTATGTATGCAGGCATGCGTGCACGCATCCATCGATCTGGACACGCATGCATGCGTGAATGCATGCATGCACATATGGAAAAGAGCGACGGGAAGGAGAGAGAGAGGGAGAGAGAGAGAGAGAGATAGAGAGAGAGAGGGAGAGAGAGAGAGAGAGAGGAGAGAGAGACAGAGAGACAGTGTGAGAGAGAGTATGCGAAAGTGAGACTGAGCCTGAGTCATTCAGTGAGTGAGGGCGTGGGAGTGTATGAGTGCGTGTGTGTGTGTGTGTGTGCGCGCGCGCTCGAGTGTATGCGTACGTGTGTGTGTGTGTGTGTGTGTTCTGTGTGTGTATGTATGTATGCATGTACGTATGTGTATGTCTGTATGTGAATATATATATATATATAAATAAATAAATGTTTACTTATTTATTTCGAGCCAACATGTCTGTGTGAGGAAACAGTTGGTCACTTCGGGGACTTGGGTTCGGGGAGTTTCCTCTGGGGCGTGGGATCTCCATGGTAAGCCGAGCCCACACCAAGATCATGTTTCGAGTGTCGGATGTAGACACTCAAGTTTCCATGTCTTGGTTCTGCATTTGCCAGCTCAGCGGGCTTCAGAACTGATGAGTTCTAAACTTCGATTTAGACTCATCTCCCAGGAAATTACACGTTTCTGGGTTTTCGGGTTGCGGTACTGTATGAGCCTCCACAAAAAGGCGGATCAGGGAATATTCATGCTGCACATACATTGCGCCGCCGGTGCTTCTTCCCCGTTCGACGGCTCAATCAAGTTCGAACAACACTGCATCTGGTCACTCAGTTCGGGAAATCCAACAATACTCTGAACTTCCTGGCCGGGGCCGGGAATCAGGCCTGGACTTGAGAGAGTGCACGTCTGGACTTTTCGGCTTCCCGTCTGCAGGTTCGGTCGCGGAACCCACGTGGTCCTCTTCCGTCCCATGGGCCACAGCGGCGACAGGAGCTTCTCACGCGACTGCGGACTGTGCGCACACACACAAGTTGTATTGAATGGCATCTGTCGCTTGTGAAGAAGCCCCCGCGATCTAATTCTCAAATAGCTAGAACATGCATTGTCAAAGTCGGCAAGCCTGGGGAATCTTTGTAGAAACCCCTGGCCCGAGTGGGATTCCTAAGCGGTCCCAAATCAAAGGATGTCACATGCATTTTCCGAAATGCTCTGGATGTCTCGCGACATCAAGAAAGCAGAGTCGGCACAGTGCTCCATCGTCAAATCATCCGCACCTCGAACCGCAAAGCACGATTGCACCAAGATGGATCGGGAGGAATGCGGAGCTTTGTGGAGTGCCGTTGGGTTTCTGCTGTTTGCTTTGGAGTTTAGCATTTACAGACTCAAAAAAAGCCACATCAGGTCCGCTCCCGAAAGCCTTTTCGATCAAGGCTGCTACCGCTGAAGATTGCGCACCTCCGACGGTGGCGGCGAACATGTCGAGGGTGGTGGAGATGAGGCCTTGGCGGCCTTAGCCGGTACCTGTCCAGGAGGCTGAGTTGACGCACAGGCGAAGACATACAAGCGGACCGAGACCGACAGTCGTACGTCCTCATGAGGATAAGGACCGGCAAGACATTCTGCAAAAGCAATCATTACTGTAAAGAATCAAGAGTCTGAAATCCAGTCCATCCAACAAAGAAACACAGCTGTTTGTTCGCAGGCATGAGTAGGTGCGCATAAGCAAAGAGCTCGCGAGGTCAGCAACCGCTGTTAGAGCTCCTTGCTTGTGCAAACAACCCGCCAAGGGAACTCCGAAAGAGCCGATCCGGGGGGCCTCTGAAACCACAGCCCGCGATGATGCGCTGTCATGATGATGCATTGATTCTGAAGAGTAATACGTTGCTTATGGCACTGATAATTACCATTGTCACCATTCTTGGTCCCTGACTTTTGAGTTCGCCTGCGTTTTTCATATAGGTCTTCTTCTGGTGGTGATGTGGCAGGTCTTTGTCGGAGGAGCCGGCGCCTTTGCAACTGCCTGTCCACTTTGTAAAGATTCAGGGCTCGCTGTCCAAGCCCAAGAGTGGCGCCGCACTTTAACTCCCAATGTTACCTCTAGGTGGGTGTGACTGTGAGGGCTCGCGTTGAATAAACAGTGAAGAAACTATGAGTGCTAAAGGCTGCGGGGTCTGAGACTCTAGCAGTCTAGCAGGCTAGGCCCCGTTCAAGCAGGTGCCGCTGAGTCGTTCGCACGCTCTTCACGCCCAATCACTGAAACTGACAGAGCTGACCCTGTCAAGCTCCTAATAGGAGGCACCGTTGCCAACTGAAAGTCTTTGGAACTCACAGGCACACAGGAGGGGCCTTGGGCGCCACGGGAAGCTTTCCATGCCTGTCCAGCACCTGGTGAAAGATGGAAAGCATGCAGTCAAGCCCTAAGCCTAAGCCTCGAGTGTCCCATGTAACATGATCTCTTGCCCTGCCTGGAGCAATTCCGGTAGCAAGTCAGAAGGTCTTTCAGCACTCGCCAAGCGAGCATCAATAGCGTTCAAGTCCTTTCCACGCAGGCAACGCAAAAAGATATGACAAAAAGCCCCGGGGTGCAGCACCCGGCCTCCTGCGTCGTCTTTTGTCTCTTCCCCATGCTTTCCACAAGGTGCTGAGTCGCTCGGTCCTGGCAGCGGCAGCAGTCCCGTTCCCCGTACTGTATAGCCCCCAATCTAGGCGGCTTTGCATTTAGCTTGTACTTGTTGACCACCACCATCGTGTCCTCAGTCAGTTTGCGACGACTGCGGCACTACGGCTATGGAGAGGTGCAATTTGCGTTGCGAAAGCTCGGCCAAGTGTCATTCCTTGGGCGAGGGGCTTTACACAAGGTGTGGGTGGGTGTTCTCATCCTACGACCAGACTACCCCAAACTACTGAAAACTAGGGCAAAGTTCGATAAGCTGCGCAAGCTTTCCAGAATCTGAGAAACCACTCGGAACTCTTATTAAACTACGACGCAAAGCTTCCGAAAACTTCCAAAACCTTACCGAACAACCTGCCACTCAGTGGCCGGGTGGATGTTGGATCGCATGCCGAAGGTACCCCGGTCCAGCTGGGTGATCAGCACGCCGATGTCGGGCCGACCCTGGACGATTCTGCATTCTGCCTTCTGCGACACCCGAAACACCCTTTTTTTTGCGAGGAGCGTTGGCATGGACGTCCGCATCCTTTTTCTTTAACCTCAGCCGCTACACCATGGTTCGAGCAGCTCTTTCCCCCCGTGCCGGCATAACAAAGCAAACTCAAAGGTACAACGAACACCGAGTGGACCACCCCATCATCTGTTCTGGGTCCCCTGCCGCTGCACTTGCCGTTGCACATTTCTGTTTTTCTTGCGCGGCGATGCCTTCAGGAAACGCGACAGGAAAGGACACCGTAGGGATGCTTCTATTTAGCCATATATGCAGCCAGAAACCATGCCGCGCGGGTAGCATTAAACCCTGAACGCCTGCGGGAGTTCCGACAAGTCCCGGTACTCGATGGCCCTCTTGTATGATACCTGGAAGCACGTGAACGCCCCACACACGAGCCATGCAACTGTGCAGACTTGTGCAAACTGCCGAGCCCCATGAAGCCAGGCGACGCGGTCGGTCATGTTCAGGGGCTGTTCTTCCTGACAGGTGCCACAGCATGACGTCCTCGACGAAGAACGAATCTTTGATCTTGCTCGGTCCACGGCCTCGTTCCACTGCTCGTTCTGCCTGTGACATTCGTCTGTGTTTGCTCCGCGGTAGCCGCCATGGCCGCCGTCGAAGCCAGCCGGGGGCTGAGCCTGCAGACAATATTCAGGGCAATTTGCTTCGTGCATCTTCTGCTTAAGCACCGACGGGCCAATGCCCCGCCTCGACCCTCAGCGGAAACCGTGCACGCTCCGGCACAGTGCGAAGTTCACCGAGACCCTTCTGTTGAAGTGTTTCCCCCCCGTTGTCCCGGACGACGGGATGTGCCACACTGCTGCAGGCGCGCCGGAGAGCATCGGGCCACTCTGTGTCAAACGGAATTTGCACTGGCGTTGTGGCCATGGCGTCTCTCCACCGCTCGCCTACGGAAAACTTCGGGGGCAAACCACAGATGCCCGAGCGTTCAGACTTGCACTTGCTGGGAAGCTGCGCAAACAGGACACTCAGAAATGCAGAAGCTCAATGGCTCAATGCACCAATGCCACCAGCCCGAACTGAAATCACTGAAATCCTGCCAGCACGGGCCGTTCGACTACATATGTAAAGCCGAAGAGCTGCATACGTGCCATGGCTATGATATTGCCACAGAGCCATTGCCGACGTCATGCATGCTCCAGGCGAATCTCTCGGCTCCCGTCTGAATACCGAGCATGCGGCAGGCGCCAAGCACGACAGAGGGACATGCACCTTCTTTCTCAGATCACCTCCCGAGGAGTTATGTCAGAAGCAGTTTTTTGAAACCGTGGCCAAGCCGATTGCATGGGGTGTCCCACTCGCATGGCGGTCCTTGAAGCTCGCAAGTCGCTTGGGTGAAGCCAGCCTTTTTTACCTGACAAGACGGATTCTGAGAAATGCAATGACAGTGCCTGGAAAATGTGGCCGTCAACATGAGGCTCTAAGATGCCACCCTTCTGTCCTGATCTTACTAGCTCAGAGTAAACACGTTCATCGAGAAAGACACGCCATGTCTCGGCCCGTTCTGTCATGTCTGTGTGCGTTTGCTGTCATTTAACTCTATCCCACAGCGTGCTAAACGTGGCTGTGTGGTGCTTGCAGGTCACATGCAGCCGACAGGGAGTACCTAAATGATTCCGTGGGCTGTACGTGGGACGACTTTGTGGACAGGTCTGGATTTTGGTTTCAATCTGCAAGTAAGAACCAATGCACCAATGAGATGCCAGCCCGGAGGGCGGGCTGCTTCAGCCCGCGACGTGACATAAAATCGATTTTAAGACCCTCACAGGTGCCTGTACTTCCGAGATGTCCAGGCACTGCAGGCCTATAAAGTAGAACAATAGATTTTACGTCATGTTTGCTGCTGCCGGACTGAACCGAATCAAATCTGATTTTAAGCGTTGTCCCGCGTCGAGGATATGTTCCAGAAAGCAGGTCAGGGCATTATGAGGCCCGTAGAGGCGCGCAGGCCCCCAAGGCACCCACAGGCCCCAAGTGAGTGAGTGAGGGAGTGAGGAGTTGGCTCTTAAATGACTGTGGCCGAAATCGGTGTGCTGCTGCACCAACATGCCCTTATTCGACGGCGCGGGACCGTGCATCACTGTACCGTATCGGTGTATCGGTGGGAGAGCGCTTCTATGTCGCCGCCTGCGGTTACCCTGTGTGAATCCGCCGACCCCCTGGGGGCGGCGCCCCGAAGTTGTTTGACCAACGTTTTGCAAGTGGCAAAGCAGGCTTCAAAACCTCCGACCTAATACCTTGCAGCCATAGGCAGAAAAGGTGCGAAGGAAGAGTGATGGCTGAGCATGTTTTGAAGCCTCTGAGACGCATGTTTGCGAGCGGGCCCTCAACTCGCCCTGATCTGTTTGAAGTGAGCTCTTCGACGCTTTAAGCTGCTGTTAGGGCCTCCTCGAGGTTCCGTCTTCTAAAAAAAACCGCTTGCCCGACAGGTTCCGTTTACAAAGACAGGCCCCCAACCTTCTGAAAAACAACCTTGCCACCAAGAAAACTCGCCTTTCGCATCTGTTACTGCACTTAGGTTGCTTAAGCAAAGCAAAGATCGCGTCTGCTACTTTCACTTCGGTTGCTTAAGCAAAGCAAAGATGGCGTCTGCTACTTTCACGTCGGGTGCTTAAGCAAAGCAAAGATCGCGTCTGCTACTTTCACGTGGGGCGCTTAAGCAAAGCAGTTAGAATGCTTCAGCAAAACAAAGATCGCGTCTGCTACTTTCACTTCAGGTGCTTCAGCAAAGCAAAGATGGCGTCTGCTACTTTCACTTCGGGTGCTTAAGCAAAGCAAAGATCGCGTCTGCTACTTTCACGTGGGGCGCTTAAGCAAATCATAGATGGCGTCTGCTACTTTCACTTAGAGTGCTTCAGCAAAGCAAAGAAGGCGTCTGCTACTTTCACTTCGGGTGCTTAAGCAAAGCAAAGACCGCGGGAGCCAACAAAATTCGGGCATGGCCTAACCCCGTCTCAAAGCTAACGAATCTGTGGTCTGTGGCTATTCTAGAGCTTGCCCTTGCCTCAAGCGGCAAGAAACCTGGAAGCCTTCATAAGCTACTTTTTTGGATCTTGTGCGCGGGCCTTCTTAAGTGTTTAGGATGCTGAAATCCGTTCATGGGTTTCGCACATCTCCAGCTGGTAGGGGTCTGAAGTTTTTAAAAATATTTCAGTGTCGCAAAAACCCAAGGCTAGGCTGGATTGGAGCCCCCCGCCTCCCACGCACGTCGCGAAATCCATGTTGATGTTGTGCGTGTTCTGCAGCTCGAGCGTCCACGGCCTCCACCGAGCCGTGTTGGATAACTTCACTGCGATGTGAAAATGAGGGCGGCCATTGCAATGAAACTCACGGTATACCACCATCTTGCTGACAACAACCCGTCTGTGCGGAGATACGTTGGCTTGGCAAGCTGCAAGGCTACTCATCATGAGCTGGCATACTTGTTCACGAGTTTAATCTTCAGGCTTGGCGCCATCGGAGCCAGTGGGCGCCGACCATGTGCATAAGTACCCCAATAGTACCTGGTTTGTGTCACACCTGCCAAATGTGTCCACTGGCGCCGCTGTCGTTTTGCGCTTCTTTGGGCTTGGGAGTATTGCGCAGCCTTCTCGACTAGCTGTCGAGCGAGCTCCTTGCGAACCAGTTTGTCCAGTATGCTGCGTGCTGCTTCTTTATGCGGTTCCAACTCTTCCGGGCTCATGCTCCAGGCAATCGACAGTTTTTCAAGAAGCTGGTTAAAGCTCAACGCTTGGAGATCCTGCGACGCCTGCCCAGATACCCGCAAGCTCCAGGATTCAGCGTGGCCAATGACATGGACAACACAATAGAAACAAGCACGATGTCACGGACTGACGCAGTGCGGTGGGAACATCGCCACTACTGCGACCCCAAGAGCACATGAATGCACGTGGCTCAGCTGCAGTGTTTGTGAGCAAACCTACAGCTCTTTCTCGCCTTGCCCCCGTTTGCTTCTGCTTGTGGCGTCTCTGCACTTGAATGTCAAAAGTGCTTTGACTGAGTACATGCAAACATCAGACAACGCAAGCACACATTGCAAGCCATGCACCGAAAGTAGAGAACGGCTTGCGCAATGGCATCTGTTGCAAAGATTGGCTTGAGATCCGGAAGCCATCAACCTGTTGATGATCATCAGCGGAGCATTGTGGCAATCCTTCTTCATTGCTGACTGTCTTTTTCAAGCGCACCTGTAGGGTCTGCAGCTGCACTTGTTTCTGTGAGACAAATGCACGGCGGCTCTCAATTATGGCTTTGCCCACCTTCCGCGCACAGGAGAAGATTGAGTGACCAGGTAGTGCCAAAAAGCCGTAAACGTGGTTACAGCGCGCGAGCAGCATCACGACAATGCTGGGACATGCGAATCACAGGAACAGACGATACTTGCTGCTGCAAGCCTACCATGTTGAGCATCATGCTCCAGCGTATCAACGTCCACACACAAACGCCAAACACCGTCAGGACAGCTTGGAAAGCGGCCTCGTCGTGCGGTCAACGTGCTTTGGGCATCGGCCGCGTGAGCCCGGCAGGTGCCACAGGGCCCTGGGTGGTGCGAGATGACTGCTGAAGGGCTTCGTGAGCTGTCTAAAGCTTTTGGTGGGGCATTTCTGGATTCTTCGACTGCTGCATTGTGCCGTCGGATTGGTAAACTCTGCGACAGACTCTCCAGACCTTTACAGGACGTTCTGAGGCGGTACCTACATCAGGAATCCAAGCAGCTTTACACTTGAGGACCTAGGAGCTAGGAGCTGAAAGCTGCTTACAGCGGAAGGAGTTTGTACATCTCCTGACGAGCCACCGGTTCCACCGTGGTGTCGGTGTCGCGGGAATCCTGCTTCACAAGGCACCGCGATCTCACCACACGAAACCAAAAGGCCCTTCCTTTCTCCGAGGATACACCTGCTTCCCATCACTCATCAAAACCGGCTCTCTAATCCCGGCACACGTCCAAGCCTGTCCAAAATTCTGCACAACTCTTGCTCTCCATGTGGGCCACCCCGGCAGGTATACGGACAATGACGAGCTGACCAGCCAAGGTCACACTCACAGCCATAGTCAAGGGCAGCCCTGACTGGAATTCACCGAACTGAGACCCGCTGAGAGCCGCGATCCTGGTCGGTGCCGCTCTCCATGAATCGGGCCTTCTGCACAGAGCTCCAAACTTGGGATCCCAGGGCCCGGGAACTTGAGCTCGGATTTTCGGCTTCAGGATTCCGATTCTGGGTTAAGGCTTCGTCGTTGTCCCATCCCAGGAACCCGTCTTGAACCCGAACACTGAATCCTGAAACTCGCAGGTCCTGAGTGTGCAGGGGCTGCCCTAGTTTGGAGGAGTACATCCCAGGAAGGGCCACCCAAAACGAGATATTAAGATGCAGCATCTGACATACAGGGAGCGAAGAGCCTGCCGCCGCTGCTCCCAGCGTTGGTCGCGTGGCCGTGCCACCGCCCTGCACGCAAAAACTCTAGGAACAACGTTGGACTGAACAACGTCAAAGCATGAGCCAGCTTTGTCCCGCAACTGCAAGCCCAGAGCACCCGCTGGAGGAGTCGGAGACGGGCGGCGTCGGCACTTTCGTAGGTGGCTTTGCCTGCGAGATGTTGGTGCTGCAAAGCCGGCGTCAGTGTAGTCTAATCCCGCTGCTTGCGCTAGGTCCAATGATGACAAACGCTGGTCTGAAGGCACGTGCAGTTGCAGCCTATGCCCACTAGCATCCTGCCACCGCAACCCTGAATACTACGCTGCATCCGTCAGTATCCAAGACGCTTGCCTGCGGTCCTGCGCTCGCCGGTCTTCGGCGCACGCGCACAACCTGTTGAGACACGTTCGAAAACGGGAAGCAGGTGAATATCGAACTTTCAATGTTTCCTCTATTCCATTGTTCTGATCGCTTCCGCTGCTGTTGTCGGCACTTTGGCTCCGGTACAACCGGCCCTCTCTCCCCCTCTCCCTTTGCTGAAAGGCACAAAAGGCCTCCTCGGCCGTTTCCCAAGGCGGCAGTGGCCGGGGTGCTGCACCATGGAACTGGCCCGAGAGCGGCTTTCGTTTTCGGAGAGGTGAGTGAGCATTGCATGAAAAGGAGTTTTCAGGACACCCGACCTTCACCCTACATCGACCCATGTTTCTGCAACAGCTCTGCAAAGCTGGAACAGTCGAAAGTCTCAAACCCGGAAGCATCCTGGCGAGCAAATCTCTGACCTCCGGCTCCCGCCGCAAGTCACCGCTCAGTGAGGGTTCCCTTGGTCGCTGGCAGTCTTGGACTTCTTCCTTTCAGCCCACATGTAGGTCAAGGGCTCACAGACGAAACTGCTCAGGTCAGTATGAACACCATGCATTGCTGAAGTTGGCTCAGCACGGCTGAGTGATCTTCGGATCCTTTGGAGGTGACGTGCGGGGGTGTACTCGCGTAAACTCTGGGCCCCTGGCGGGCTCAAAGCCTCGACCATCTTCGCGGCGGCGGAGTTGGCACGGAGCTTCCCCGAGCGGGAGAGCCTTCTCACTTCTCGGACGACTTCACAGTTTTTCGGAAGGAGGCCGATAACCATTGCGCTGACAAGGGCTCTCTTCTTGGGGAGTCCGTTGCGGCCTTCAGAAGCTCTGTTGAAAGTGTTATTCGACCACCGTGGGCATTCACCTGCTACCTCCTGCAACGTCGATGAGGTGAGGCTTCTTTCGGGAAAAAGCCTGCAGGTATACTTCTCTAGTCCGGGCACGGGAAGCAGTTGGCTTCAAACGTGCGACAAAAGCTGCAGTTCCGACATGACAACTCTTAAGCCAGATGTGTGTACGAGCAACGAGGAGCTAAGCTAATGGAGGCTAGCCTCAGCCTTTCAGGAAACGCTTGGCAGCTGCTCAGATTTAGTCCCATCTCCATGGGATAGCGAGATCACGCAGATGCAGCTTCGAGAGCAGAGTTGCGCTTAAGGTTTACGGTTCAAGGGTAACCGCCCCAGCCTGCGAAGCAGCATCTCAGCCGTGGGTCTCTTGGCTGGATCTCTCGTGAGCCTGCCGTAGCTCCCGGGTCAAGTGGGGGGGCCTGAGCAATCAGACTAGTGTCTTTTTTGGGGTTTAGGGGTGCGCTTACTATCAGTATACTGGGGAAACCCGAGAAAAACTGGCATGAATTACTCGGGCCTTAGACTTGGTGCCTGAGCTTCATGGCAAGTGTCAAAGAGGGAAACAAAGAGTTGGAATGAAGAAGAAGGGTACGAAGAAACTCTGATGATAACATTCATCGCTGTGATTTTGCCCAATTACACGAATGCGACGAGAAACAATGGTGGCAACAAGGGCCATATGATCGGCTCGGCATGTGCGAGAGTGAAGCACCACCATTCTTCGTAGTAGTGGCACTTGCTTTGGGGCCTCAACCAGCATCCTTCCAGCGGAAGGATTGGATCCAACTCCACATCCCACCGCTCTAGAGGTCCCGTTCTATTTGCAAGCCTCATGCCACAAGTCCAGACCAAGAAACTCCACCAAACCAGGAAAGGATGATCCCAAGCCCCACGCCCCAAGCCCACAGCAACAGGACCAAATGAGGTCGGGCGGCATCGTCGAAACGATCTGCGAGAACTCCTCAACTCATGGACAGCCCACTCAGCATTGAGGCATTCGGGTGCAAAGGTGTCGAGACTCGGTCCGCTGTGCTTTACGTTTCCGGACAGAAGTTCGTGATTCTTCAAGGTTTTGGCAGGTGCCCAAGGAATAGACCCTTAAAGCCTTAGGCCCTCTTCAGGCACAGGTATGAGGTGAGAGAACTCCAGGTCTGGGTCGCCTGCTTGGAGCCTGGGATGTACGCTTCAGGTGCGAGCGGGCCTCTGTACAGTCCCAGTTGGCCCAAACAAGTTTCAACGGCTAAACCCCTAAGAGAAGACCCTACTGCAACAAACCCAACCCTGACAAACCCTTCACAGGCCTGCGGCCGGTAGCTGGGGATCGGGGCGTACCTCGAAGGCCCATGCAAGCCAACCAGGTCAACTCGGACTTTGGAGGATGGTGGCAGTGGTTGGTTACGGCCCGGGAGGAGGAAGCGGAGGAGTGGTGGCACGCGCAGTGGTCACAGTGAGCCGCGGTACGCAGATGCCAAAAGTAGTGGGAGCTAGGCCTCTCTCTTCTTCTACGATCCGCAGCTAGCCAAGCTGCTGCCCGCGGAGGACCGCCGCGATGACGTCCTAGCAGAATGGGTGTTGATGTGTCTGCTCAAAAATCATCATCACACACTCCGACTACGCTTTCGGTATGTTCGAGCCTTCTCACACGGATCTGCGAACGCTCGCGACACAGGTTCTCGCTGAAGTCCGACTTCGGACTTCGCGCGTCATAGATTACGACACCAGTCTCACGCAGCCGTCAAAGCCAAGGCCAGGCCGAGTTCTCAGAGACCAGAGCCCCGAGCTGCGAAAGAACATGTGAGCTGCTGGCAGAATTCAATCAATTCCCCTTTCTCAGTAAGAGACCCGCAAGTTTAACCTGAAAGAGCTGGCAAAACCCAAAAGAATCCCAGTGTCTCATCCATACACACAGAAAGACATCTACTTGTCCTGCAGGCTCTTTCCCTTGAAAGGTAGCTCCAGAGTTAGCAGCTCCTCAGTTGAATCCCGAATGGAATGCTTCATCGGTTTGAGGGGTCCCCTAACGACGGGCAAGGATTGTTCTGGCAACCCTCACAGACTGCCGCGCCATCACGGCTCCGTAGGAACTTCGTGAAAGCTGCGATCTCTGAATGGCTCAAGCTTACGAGGCATCTCTGGTCAGGCTCTGCTAACGTCTTTGTGTGTCGATACACCTTTCCCCAACATGCCAATCTGTGTATGGTCTGAAAAAGCTGAGAAGGAGCTTAAGGCAATACGGGTTCGGGGCTGCAGAAATCTGCTTGTTTGGTGCGCTACCAAACCTTGGATGATCTTCTGAAGCCATCACAAGCTTGCCCGAGGTGCATAGAGAACGACCCCGAGGGACCAAATGTCCGTTGTGTTGGTGTAGGTCTGTCCTGCGAGGGTGCTAGACTTTGACAACAACATCTTCCAGCTCCTGAACCCACGACGCTGAAACCCTTAGACTTAGACCCTAATGCCATGAACACGAAAACTCACCAGGACCAGCTGGCAGCATTCAACAACAACCTGTGCCATGACTGGTGTATAGATTCCGACCTCCCAGACGGAACCTAGTTGCAGCTGAGTCGCGAGCTGGGCCAAGAGGCGTTCAGTCGGAATCCGACAGAAGAAGTTGTTGGTGCTAGCTGTTGTTTGGGCTGTGGGTTGTAGAGGAGTTTCGGGTTGGGTTACCGTTTATGGCAACTAGCTTTCTGCGGCTCGGAGGTTACTGCAAATGTGTTTCGAGAACCCCGCCCGCAAAGCACAGCCTGCAAAAAGACTCATACTCCAAGATTAGATCCTACAGCCCATGTGCCACCTTGCCTTCGATCATCTCCGGAGAGAAATAGAGGGGCGTCCCGTAGAAGGACTGCAGACACAGCGTTTTCCTGATCTCGAACGCTTAGGCGATTGAGAGCTCCGGAGTGCCGGGGTGTTAGGCTTTCGGGTCTGGAATGAAGCCTTTGATGTTGAGGGTGTGTAGGGCCTAGTAGCAGATGTGACGTGCGTGTACGGAAATTCGGTTGAGGATTGCTGCGGATTGACACAATATCCAGAGCCTAAACCGGCTCGCCTCCGGAGTTGCTCGTGAATCCTGCAAACTGGTGCTGCACTTGCCGGGGCTCTCGGACATCTGCCGTGAGACGCCGAAGTCGCCCAGCTTTATCACACCATCGCTCGTCAGGAATAGGTTCATGGCCTCAGGGATGCAGCAAAGGTGACAACATGTGGACTCGCTCTTCAGCCACTCGGGTGCCTTGATGTCTCGATGCACGATGCCTCGAGCGTGGATGTGGCACAGGCCCATTAGCACCTTCGCGGAGCTTGCTTCCAGTAGTAGTCGTAAAGGCAAGTCAAAAGCCACGGGCAGGGGCACTTTGATGACCGCCCTGATGGTGCTGCTCATGGTGGTGATGATGGTGCTGTCAATGAAGCAGACCGCTGATACTCATCGCAGGCACAACGGCAGTGTCAGTAGTCATGGAAAAGATGCAGCCATTGCTCCTAGATGCAGCTCGGTCTGAAGACAATAACGAGGAAACTGCCTGGCAAGAAGGAAACAGGGAAGCCTAGCGTTCAACAACACTTGTGACAGCAAACCAAGGCAAGGCCCGTTGAGTTTGGACACATGGCTTTTCGTCCTCCACACCCGAGACAGAAGTTGTAGCGAATCTTGCTACTCCACTGAGGCAGAAGACCGAAGCCCCCTGAAACCCTCATCAGGAGCCTCTCTCCGACTCGTGAAAGGGGCTCTGGCCTGCGCCAGGATGTCCCAGATCTCCTCGTCCCCGAAAGGCTTCCTTAAGATGTCACAAAATGAGACGCCGGCTGCTACAGCATGCCCGCTTTAAGCAATCGGGCGACACATGCGGCAAGAATCCGTGACCGCAAACATCACTGTTGGCAGAAGTTGGCTCAGGATGGCCAGAGAGTCTCAGGATGTCTCAGGGATGTTCAGGCTGGGATGGGGAAAAACGCACGAGGGAATTGTGCGTGAGGCGACATGAGGGAAGAAACCACGATTCAACCGGCATGAAACAGGAGGCAGCAGCAATGTGGGATCTGTTGCCGATGCAGATGTTCACCGAGACTCAGGGTGAAATTCGGAGCACCACGCCTCTTCTTCAATCGCTGTTCCATCTCTTGTTTGCTTATCTCGTCTCTCTCTACCAAGTCTCTACCTCTCTCTCTGTCGCTCTCTCACTCTCTCTCTGTTCTCCTCTCCCTCTCTCATCTCTCTCTTTCTTAGCCTTTCCTCCAATCACCACCCCGCTTCACAACAATCCCCCTGGTTCATGTCGTTGACTAGGCAGTTGGCCTGCATGTGTGAGGATTCACCCTGCGAGTGCTCGAACGAGCAATCAACCATCGGCCCTTTTTCTGCACATGTACACCCTCAGCCATTCTTTGATCCACACAAGGAAGTTGCAAAAGCTCAGACCCTCACCAAAATCGATCCCTAGACTGTAATTCTCAACTCCAAGCCTCTATAAGTCTGAAGGCTCGCGTTCGGAAACCATCTCAATACCGTGTCAGAGCACGGGCCTGGTTTCTTCGGGTACGTAGGCAGCCAACATGTCCATAAAAGACGAGCGTCCCTAACCGCTTCCGCTTCTGCAGCTCCCAATGAAGATCCCCACGGTTCGCATACCTGGGGCCAACTTGCGACCGTTTACTAAAGGAACACAGGCCCCACAAAGACAGCGTGGTTCTAGCATTCTCAGACTGACACAATACATGAAATGCTACAGGTCTGCTTGCGATGTCATGCGCACACACAGGAGCCAAGCGTCTCCAACACGATGTAGAGCGATTGTGAGGGAAAGTCCCAGAAGTAGCCGTAGCAGCGTATGATGTTCGAGTGGTTCAGCTTCTTCATGATCTGCAGCCAGAACAAGACTCGTGGCAGTGGATTCAGAGCTCAAGCTCATCCCTGCTGCAAACTCATTCAACACCAAACCACTCAACACCCCGAAGCGCTGAATACCTGCGGCCCATGGGGACAGTCTGAGAATGACCCCGCCCAAGATGAGCCAGATCTCTTCGACTTGCTGCCTCGTACTCGTTGAGGACGTCCTGTGCTTGCAGGACACCGGACGGCACTGGGGAGGTAAGTCCTTTATGAAAGGCCCCGCCGGCTGTGCGGGCTTGCAGTGAAGGAGCAAAGGTCATGACGACCGAACTGGCTATGCAAACCTAGCTGCACTCTACGATGTCTACAACTAGCACGCGTTGCACGATCGATACGCCTATCCATGTTCACATAAGTTTAAGTACACACATGTATGAAGCGGAGCATCGGCAACGCATTTTGTTGGAGTCGCCATGTGTCGCATGCTACATGGTCACACAACAATTTGCGTGAGTAAGATGTTGATGTGCTATATACTGCACACTGTCGAAGTAGCAGGAATCTACATGTCTTACTCATTCATTCTCAGACGAGTGCCAGGCGGGCCTTGGCTTTCCCCAACTCAGGGGCTCTTCGTCGCTTCAGGACGACGAGCTCCTGAAGACGGGAGGAAGACGCTGGGGTAGGGTCCGGTAGGGCATTCTTTGGAAGCTGAGAAGCTGTGTAGCTTTTGTTGCCCGGGTTTGAGTTTGTCTAGTCAAGCCCACTAGTGGGCTTCGGCCAGAAACATTTCAGATGCAGGCGGCAAGATGGAAACCTGAAGACCGCGTGGTAGCGGCGGATCATTATTGCAGGAGTTCATTTTCTCAGCAAGTAAGGACATGGCGGATCCCCACCAGCCTCGCCCTTCTTGATGCGCGCCACATGCACCGATCCAGAATCGTTGGACTGAAGGTCCTGATAGCAGAAAGGCAGATGCATCTGCATGTCGGTAATTTCGGGATGCATGACCATACCGCATCTAGTTGAGTTTGATGTTGCATCGCTCTCCACTGTGGTTCAGGCACCGGACCACAAATCAAGGATGCCCCACCGACTCAGGCTGTGAGCAGCGGTTCCTTGAGGATTTCGAACTGCCTTGGATCGCTGCTTGGGAGTGACCAGGAGCCCCAATCGTACGAGCCACATAATGAGGCCTAAACCATGAAGTCGAAACTGCAAAAGCCAAGAATTCACGTGATGCCGTGTTGCTCACGGTGATTGAACTCGCCGATGCTGGAGGGGCGCCCCTGCAGCTTTTCCACGGCGTACCTCATGTTTGAGCCAGGGGCCTGCCTTGGCATGCTAATTCTCGACAAAGCCACGACTCTAGGTATGCTGCTGAATAACCTCAGTCAGAAAAAATCGCTGCGACTTGAAACGACAGCTCGGAGGAAGGACAAGTCCATCTTCGCTCCCCTGACAGCATCCAAGCTTCGGACGCAGTTTGAAACCCTACACCCAAACCTATGTAGAGCCACCATTGTAAATAAGACCAGCCTACATGCCTTACGCCGTAGCGTTGCCTCATACTCGTGGCAAAGAAACACGCAAACCGGAAGCAAACGCGGTTAATAACAAAACACCCCAGCGTCGCTTGCCGCCCCGGTGCGGCGCCGGGGCGTGTGCCAAGCGCCGCTGCTCCCAGCGCTCCTGCAAACAACGGACAAACAGAGCTGCCTTATGCTACCTGCCGAATGATAAACTACGGTTTCGGGTTTGGGTAGATGAAGTATAGATCCCCAAAATGAGATCCGAGCTTGTCACTAATTTGCTACATCGGTGGGCAACGCTTGAGCGCTGTTGGCGCGGCCAGCCCCCTGCGTCTGTCGACTTCTCAATTTGTTCCAGCGTCGGAGCCAGCACGCAACGAAGCAAATCAGGAAACAAGGGAACCGCCGCTGGGACAGGAAACAAATGCAGTCGTTGCCGCATGTTTTGTCAATCGGACATATCCTTTCCGGGTAACTGCTGCTGTTTTCAAGGCGGTCCTAGATGAACGCAAGACGACACAAAGATCAAAACAGTAACCATGCATGGCATTCGGATTTTGGGGCTTATCTATAGTGCTCGCTTGTGGGCAGCACAAAGAAAACTTGCACCACAAGACCGTGTCCTGGAAGGTGCATGCAAGCAGCCATGCTTGGCAGTTTGGTTTTGGGGTCTGTGATGCTCGCTGGCAGGCAGCGCAAACACTTGCAGAACAACAGTCACAAGACTACGTCCTGAACGGTGCAAACAGCCATACCTGGCTTTTGATTCTTGGGTTTGTGGTGCTGGCTGGTGGGCAGCGCAAGCACTTGCATCACGAGAACGGTGCAAGCAACCATGCGTGGCATTTTGGCTTTTGGGTTTGTGTTCGCTGGTGGGCAGGTTGCATCACGGTGCAGCGACCATGCGCTGTATTTAATTTTGGGCTTGTGGTGCTTCCTGGTGGGCCGCGCAAACACATTCACATGCACCACAAGACCACAAGATTGTTTCCTGAGCGGTGCAAGCAACCATGCGTGGCATTTTGGTTTTGGTTTTGTAGTGTTCGCTGGTGTGCAGCGCAAACGAAGTCTTGCAAACAAACATGTATCAGTTGCCCCAGTCTGGCGACAACCCTCGGGTCTGGAACTCAAGCTTTTGCTACGGAGTACTTTTTAATATTCTACCCAGGCCTTGTTGCAGCAAGGGAGCTTTAGCAGCCGGTGTGTGGGCGCGCAAATCATTAAATGACACACTCTGCTCGCGGCTTGCACCGTTCAGGGACGCAGTCTTGTGGTGCAACGGTTTGCGCGGCAAATCGGCGAGCTCACAAACTCAAACCGAAAAAACAAATGCCGCTCGCACAGATCGGAAAATAACCTTGCGCTCCTGGTGTTTGCGTTGGCCACCAGATAGAGCCACAAACCCGACAGTCAAAATGCTAATGCCACGCAGGGTTGCTTGCACCGTTCGGGACACTGTCTTGTTCTGCAAGTGTTTGGACGCTGCCCACCAGCCGGCACCACAAATCCCGACATCAAAATGCCACGCATGGCTGCTTGCACCGTTCATGACACAATCTTGTGGTGCATCTGAGCTGACCGTGCAGAACATAGTCTTGTGGTGCATCTGAACTGCCCACCACAGCACCACAGACCCTAAACCTGTCTTGTGGTGCAAGTGATCGCGCTGCCCACCAGCGGGCCGGCGAGCACCACGAAATCCAAAAATCAAACGCCACGGATAACGCAGTCTTGTGCTGCAAGTGTTTCGAGGCTGCCCGCCAGCAAGTCCAACAGACCCAAAAACCCAAATGCCACGCATGGCTTCTTGCACCGTTCATGTTTTTGATGCTGTTCTGTTGCACACTCCACAACCATGTTAAGGACCATGGAAGCCTCCACGGCACATGGACTGTCCTGGTAAAAGACCAGATTACACTCCAGTATGGGGGGTCTCGTCAGGACAGCACGGGAAAAACTGTTAAGTAAATTCAGTTTTCAAGGGTCGTCTCATGTACTACAGAGTTTGGGGCACAATTGATAATGACGCCGCGAGAACGCAACAAGCTCGCCCGATCATCGATCCTGATCCCAGCCAGCCTTCTGTCAAAGGTACGCATACTGTTGGTTTTACATTCACTGGACGGAGGTACACACATGACAACTTCAAGCCAAACGCAGCCTAAACAGACGCACGGAGTCACTAGCACAATTAGTGAAGACTCGTGCACGACAGCGACCGCGACCCAACCGACGCGCAAGACTACCGTTTTTCAGCAGCTGGCCCATCCAGGGCCCCTATTGCAGGCAGCCTTAAATCGGCCAATTCTGTTGCAGAAGCCACCGAACACATGAACGATTTGTGCACATCACCACGTGTAATACACACAACTATACGGGAGAAGATGCCTCTTTCTGTGCTGAGAAGGATCGTCTACCTGACTTTGGGTGGTGGCGGTGGTGATGGTGGTCGTGGTGGTTGTCGCCGCCGAAGTCGATACGGCACATGTGGCAGCAACAATTGTAGCAGCACCAGCAACACCAGGACATTGCTACTGCTGCTCCTCGCGCAGATTCTTGACCACATGGAGTGGGCCAGTGGCGCCTGCAGAGCTATCAGACGAGATCGACAGATACGAAGACATTCTTTGGAGAGTTCGCAAGAGAATCTCTCTGGTCCTGCACCATCACTACCCTGCATTCGATCCTGGCATGACCACACACAGCACATCACTTGGCAAATCACTGAAGAGAAGAAAAACCCAGGGGGCCACAGAGAGCAGGCTCACGGCCTGGGGGCGGCGCATCGGGCTCAATGAGCTTCACCTACCGATGTGTGTCGAATCAGACTCCGAGTAGCGTTCAAGATCGCGGTAGCCTGAAGACATGTAGCTAACCTGGAACTAGCAGGAAAGCTGAAACGGACAAGGCACCGCGGAGTGTGAAGATGACGAAGTAGGACACACAACTGCTCGGAGCCGCCAGTCAAAAGCTTCCCGGAATTCCACCCTACGACCCGCCTGAGGTCCTGCGCTGCTGGGCCGGGAGCGCACGCGCACGACCTGCGATGATGCGACGAGAGAAAGCCCATCGCCAATGATGAAGACATCGACTGGGAGGATCGTACAGTTTGATTCTGCCTCGACCCTGAAACACATATTCAATACTGCGCTCAGCTCCTCGTCGCTGTATAGCTTGTTAGACTCGTGACTACGTTTCGAGCCGGACCTGGTGTCCCTCATTTCGGGCCACCGCAGCGGGCGAGCGATTCTCCTGTGCACGGACAGGAGCAACTGCAGCAGCAAGAACTCTCTTTTGGAAGCTTCACTACAGCTGCCGCCTTGTCTGGCGGCTTTGGCTCGACAGGCCTCGCACAGAGAACCAGAAGACTTCTCGTGCAGACGTAGAGTCCCTGGTGCTGGCAGTGATCTAAACCCTTCGGTGAACCTCCCAAAGTCCCTGAAGCCCGAGCTCTCGAGCTCTCTGCATGCAGGGCCTAGGATCCTCTTGCACGGCTTTTGGAGGGCGAAACAGTTTGCCCAGGTACCTCAACTCACTCCCCGAGCTTTCATTCTTAAAGCGGACAGGCAGTTGACTGTCGCCTTGCTGATGTGACTAAGCTAAACCCTAAGCTCTAAAACAAGCAAAAAGCCGAAACCCCTAACCTTTCTATATATGTAGATATGCATATGTATAGAAGCAGAGAAGGTGAAGCAGAGAGAGAGAGAGAGAGACGGAGGGTATATGCCCCAAGGGGGGTGTAATATGTTATCATATACGACACATAGCGAATATGAAATGACTTTCTGACAAAAAACCTTTCGATCCCTGCAACCGCGCCACTCCATCCGCTGCAGCAGGGACTCGGCAGAGGGACGCCGTTGTGCATCCTCCAAACCATGCAAGCACAACACGCGAGTCGGGCAAACTGGTGGACACAGGTCTTCAGGGAAATTGCGCCATCACGCCCAAAGTAGTGCGAACCCCAAGACCAGACGCAAGCGGATTCTTCCTGCATCTGTTGATGTGTGCTTGAACTCTTTCTCTCGTTCGCGGCGGAAAACTAACAGCAGAAACAACGCTCGGGCCCCAGACAAGAAGCCGACCTTGGTCAGCATGGAGTTCACGACGTCGGAAAACTCCTGTGCACACAAATCTTTGCGGAGGATGTGTCCATCTTTTCGTATAGACAATGAACAGAACCTGTACATGTTGGGGGCACTGTATGTAGCTGTATCTTGTTGGTCCCTTAGGTAAACTGAATCCTTGCAGCTTTGGGATTACGGACATCCTGAGGTGCCGCACCTGTGGTCGCCAGCTGGGCAAAGGAGAGAAGCGACAGCGGAGTACCGCCGCGATCACGTCCTGCGAGGCACTGCGCCCATACCAGTGCCAAGGCAAATGAGTTCGGCCATGCACAGAAAAGCCAACACAAATGTCGGGAAATTCCGCCGTGGACGGAGGGCGAAAGGTCAGGAACTTCCAAATCTCCCGGCACGCACTTGGCGGTTTGTTTCAAGCACGCTACCGAATTTCCCGATATGTGTTTCGGTCCCATGTGGGCCAAATTGCCTGGCTTCTGTTTTGGTCGCTGATATGCGCTCGAGTTTCCTTACATTTGTTTGGACCACCGGTACATGTCCGAGTTCGCATGTATCCAATGCAGAACGTATGGGTCATAGATCCTACATTCACGGGGGCCGGTTGGCGTGGGGGCCTTGGGGTCCAAGGTTGAAGCATGCGGCGCGGGGAAAGCTGTGTTTACCCACAGAAGGACTCGCCTCAGCATGCGTTTGCGTTATACGATTGATGCGCAATTTCTCTTCGTCATCACCTTCGCAGCCATAGTCACCATCATAGTCATCTTTCATAATCATCATCATCATCACCATCAGCCTCGCCAATCCGATCACCATGGCCACCATCAAGATCAAGAATATTAGCTCCTCGGCCCCAGACTTCCCGAATCCCGGAAGTCCTGGAGGCTGGGCCCGCGGAATGGCAGCTGCCTGTCGCTTGGCTCGGTGTGCAAGCAACAATTTCCGGGTTTCGGCACCTTCACTGGGTCTCTCACGAGAACTCTGTTTGGGGCCCGATGTGTGCTTTTCTGCTAGTGCGACAAGTATATGCAGGGGATGAGGAGACCGAGATACTCTGAGCCTCACGTCCCAAGCCCGAAGCCACAGAGAGGGACAGGGACTTAGTAGATTCCAAGGCGCAGCGAGAGCAACTCGTAGAGAACGACCCCGAGTGACCAGATGTCCGTCGTCCGGGAGTACGCGCGCCCTGGCTGCATGGCTTTGGGCTGCTCACTGCTGCAGACCCAAGTACTGCTGCACAGCCTACACACGGGTATGTGTCAGCCCTGTCGTCATCCGTGACTGCATCACCTACATCACCTCAACTCGCCTCACCCTCGCTTCGCGGTCAAGTCGGGTCGCGATAGCATCGAATCGTGTCATGTCGGAACAACACCTTGATCAAAAGAATCATTGCAAGAGGCGATGCGGTGATCCTTGAGTGCCGTCGTCGAAGAGGCTCAGGGATTTGTTTAGGGCTTGATCAACTTCGAACATCATGGTTCCACGTTTGGTGCCTAATTCGACACTGCAGGCAAGCGCGCAATAAGTGATTTGCCCCCTGCCTTCTATGAGCTCTGGCGAAAGGTAGAGGGGCGTGCCGTAGAACGAGTGGAGACACACGGTGTTCCTCAAAGGCGGCACGCATGAGCCCAAAGAACACTGTCCCTATGACCAGCTTCAGACTTGCTTCACTCTTCACACATATCTACGAACTCACATATGCACATGTGCCCCAAAACCCTACATTCCCAGCCAGAACCCGCATAGACCCGCAACACGAGTGTTGCCGTAAGCTGGCTTTTTATCTCAAGAAACCGCGCGCGAAGAGTCTCGCTCATTCCTTTGACAGCAGGAGGGATGCGCAAACTACGGTGCGTCTTGGCTGCTTCAGAGGCCGAGCGACTCGGACATCTGCCGTGACACCCCGAAGTCGCCAAGTTTGATGACGCCCTCGTCGTTCAGCAACAGGTTCATGGTCCTCACTGTGAACTCAGAACGGGAGTCTCAAAGTGAGCTTGCGGCAACAGCTACAGGTTTGGGGGCTTCTGTTGCTGTGGCTCCACACACAATCCCCTCACTCTGTTGAAATCCCTCCGCAGCAGAGGTCCCAAAAAGCGTAAATTGGAAGACGCCTGAACTCCACTAGCGCCCAAACTCTGCAAAGGAGCTTAATGTCGCGGTGCACGATGCCCCGGGCGTGAATGTGGCGCAGCCCTCGCAAGACCTGGCTTGAAAGGTCAGGTACTTAGGGGTTGACAACGTCTTACTGGCCCAATGTAGAGAGATTCCGAAGTAGAAGACCCCAACTCAAGCACCACCAGCCAGACACGAAAGACCTGCTCAATCCTCGTCGGTGCCCACAAAACCTAACTTGACCAGGCCTGGGCCAGCACGTCCCAAACCTCGTTGTCCGAGAAATGCTTCCCAAGCCGCTTTCCTGGCAATATTTCTGGGGTCTTTGATTTGTCAAAAGCATGTTGGGGGGTTTCAGGTTTTGTCAAGGAATTAGGGTGTTAAGTTGAAGATTCAGGGTTAAGGGCATCAATCCTGAGCCGTGCGTCTCAGGCTCCGGGCTCAAGATCCCTGTAAAGTATACAACTCCCTAGTCCTAAGCACCAAGTCAAAATCGCTCATAGATGTATTGGATCAAGGCGGGATTTGCGCTGTGGGGATTCAAGAGGCTTCAAGGGCTCGTGTGACATGTCCTGACAGCTCAAGGGCGAGTTTGTGTTCCGTCTTGACAACCATTTGCTAGAAAGGACCTGATGCCGGTCATGCAAGCAATGTGGTGCATGCCGTGGCAGATTGCCGAGCTGCGCGTTTGCAGCTCGCCATGCAAATCGCCCCGGTTGGCATACCTTATCAGGATTCCAGCGTTTAGGACATGTGGGCTTCGGATTCCGGTGCCTGGTGCCAGCTCAGATGTGTTTGCGCTGCTTGAGCATGTGTGCACGTGGCGTATTGTTCCATCATTTGACAGATAATCCTACTTAAAGTTCCGAGGCGAGGGAGTACCAGGGAGGTCTCGCTTGCCACAATTCTAAGTGGGAGTGCTTCATTGAGCCCGCGCGTGGGTCAAACCTTCGTCCTACTGCAGGAGAGCAGCCCAAGTACCTTGAGGTCCCTTATCAATACAGTTTCCCTTGACATGGCCAGGCCGCTCCAGAACGATGTAGAGACTTTGCGTCGGGAACTCCCAGAAGTAGCCGTAGCAGCGGATGATGTTCGGATGGCTCAGTCGTTTCATGACCTGCAGCGGCTACACTCTGAACCATGAGGACTGGAACGGTCCCAAAGAAGCCAATCACTATAGCTCCTCTGCTTTAAGTCCGTGAACCTTTACGACCAAAAGCTCCAAGCCAGGGCCTGCAGCCGCAGATTTCCGAACTGCTGAGGTTGAAGCCTCTAAGGCCGAAGCCCTGAATCCGAAACCCCGAAAGCCTGCCTACTCTGGGGCACATCAGGCTCAGACAGGAAAGCTTCAAATTCCTGCCTCGTACTCGTTGAACATGTCCTTCGCCTTGCCCAGCTCCGGCACTTTGCCTCAACGAAGCTTAGCTCCAAGTGGAAGGAGGAACCTCTCTCCGTTCATCTGGGATCTCGCCGAATGTGGAATTTAGGGGGTGACAGGGCTTCGGTAACAGCCCCAGCTCAAACTCCCGAGACCGTAAAAACATTAGACCGTGAACCCAACCCCTGGCTCCCCTTTGAAGGGCTCAAGGTCTCGCTGCTGACATGGGGACGCTTCTTCAGCACCACGGTATCTTTCAGCTGGCTCTGAGGATCCTGGCGCGGCTTCCCGGGCTCTGCCACTGTTTCGGGTTTCGGGTCAAAGCGTTGGGTTTCAGCTTTAAGCTTTAGGTTTAAGATTATCTGTGCTTGCAAGGGGTAGCAGACAATATGAGAGAAGCCGAAGCCATGTTCTGGGATTTCCCCAGCTAGGTAAAACACATGCCACAGTACACACCATGCCCTGTTGTAGACGTACTACGGCTCGATGTCACAGACTTTTGGGGCTTCCGGCATAAAAGGCGGAGTCGAGCTAGACAACATGGGACAGATCCTCGTTGATACGATTCCGGGTTTACGGCTTCATGTGCCCGAAAGGCACACAACGTTCAGATCCCCCTTAAACCAAAGAAACACCGCCTTTCCATGCCGAGGGTGACTTTCATTCTCTGAAGAGAGCCTACGCTCTGAGGCCCTCAAAACCGGGCAACAAACCTTACAACGGCTGCCCAGTCGCGTTCGGATGACAGGGCGGCAGTTTCGGAACAAACCCGGTCAGTTTTGGGGCAGAGGTCGGCAGTTTCGGTCCCACAACGGTTGATTCTCAGACCACAGAGGCCGCAGAAACCAGTAAACGGGGAAAGTTGCAAGCCTTGAAACGGACCGTTGAGTTACAACAACCACAAGGACAGAAGCTACACAGACTATGCACAACGAGGACGACGGCGGCCAACACGACGGCGAAACACATGCACGACCAAAAACCAACAGGTGCCATCGTCTTTTCAAGGGGCGTTTACGACATGTGCCAATCATTCTGGCCAAATGGACTTGCTAGGCCCAACCCATTAACCCATTAACCCAATCATTCTGGCCAAACGGACTTGGGAGTAGGGTCCGTTCCCACTTGGGCAAATCATTGGGTCAATGGGTGACTGGGTTAATGGGTTGGGGGTTGATGGGTTGGGGATACAGCCTACTCCCAAGTCCATTTGGCGAAAATGATTGGGTTAATGGCTGAATGGATTCATGAGCTGGGGCCTGCCAACTCCATTCGCGCAAAATGATTGGATTAAGGAGCCAATGGGTCAATGGGTTGGGGCGCTGGCACCCGCGTGTTTCGAAACGCAAGTTGTGTTTCGAAGCGCACGCCTGCTTATATCACACTGCAGGTCAAGTAGCACGTAAAATAACAATTGTTTCACAGATCGATGTGTAGGTATGGCCAGGCCTCTGGCATTACGAGTGAGAACTGGCAGCACAACACATTGATGCCTAGTTCGGTTCACCAAGGTCATCAAGAGTCAAAGCGCCCAAGGCCCGTGGAATGCTTAATTCATGATATACTGCACTATGTCATACTAAACTATGTTGTCTTTTCTTACATATTATTCAATATATACTGCTAGCCCCTACTACGGTTGCAGATTTTTACGATAGTATACAGCTGCGCTATATTATATACCATCTATATTTATACTCTCTGCTATATACAGAACCATACTTTAATCTTCTGTGGACTATGCTATAGACTATACTACGGACTATTTTGCAGACTGTACAAAAGACCATAGACTTTACTATCGACTATACTGTATGCTATACAAAAGATTGCACGATGAACTCGAGGAAATACTGGAATGCATGCTTTAGCGTATACTCTATAGTATACTCTACTGTACTGAATACTATGCTATATACTACACTGAACTAGTACACGTTACTATACTTTACTTATGCTTTACTCTACTATACTATACTATAGTCTACAAGTATCATGAGTGAAATTCTGCGAAGCACATATTAGTTCATGCTATACATCCGCCCACGAAATGACTTTCTATCATGCTGCGTTGTGTTGTTCTGCTGATATACTCTTGCAAACCTTGTGCTACTTTACTGTCCTGTGCTACATTAGACATATTGAAATAGACATATACCATAATGGGTCATACAACATATACACATATACATACATACATACATACATACATACATACACATACATACACATACATACACATACGTACACGTACATACACATACATACACATACATAC
>CAJNDV010022112.1:7470-25958 GCA_905221635.1 Symbiodinium sp. CCMP2456
CTCACATCTGCAGATTGCAGTCTGGGCTTCTTAGGCACTTCCCGCTGCTACATTTCTCGGCTCTCTTGCCGAGTCCTGGGGCGCCAGTGGATGAGGGAAGTACCAGTACAAACCCATCGCTTCCCAACTCTTGACTGCCTGTCCCCCAATGGCCCAACTTCAGTTCCTGCGGTATTGAGCAGATTACCCTCAACTCTCGGCTTAGCGGCTTAGCAGATCATGACCCCAATCCTTCTCCAAGGCATTACCACGGCCCGCACCCGCGGCCTCAAGGCTTCGCCTCATCGCCGGCGATGCGTCCTCGCTGGCTGCACCGGCCTCGAGAAGCCAGCGAGGGGTCTTCGGCTTTCAGGTCGGGGAGTGGTGGCTTTGACTTCGGGCTGATGCAGGGGTTTCAGGGTAACACAAAGTTGGCCCCGATCCGATTACGCAAGAGCTCCTGAACCCTAAACCAACCTGCGACAAGACCTGACCTGGACCTGGAAGGCCCGCTCTGCCTGCGTCTGTTGCGCGAAGAGGGTCTCGATGCCACGTAGTTGCAATGCCTCGTCCTGCTGTTTTCGATACACTACATAGTATCACGTATTCTTACATGGTTCCAGCGGGCGGGAAGCTCCGATTTCTATAATCACTTCCCGAATGCACCTTGGGACCACACCTCTCGAAGTCGACCTTCCTGGGCCGTCGACGTAACCTCCAACGACTCCAACATAAAACCGCCAAGACCGCCGTCCTTCGGAGATCGAAGCATCTCATCCACGATGTCCCCGGACACCTCTCGGGTAAGTTTCGAAAACTGCGCTTACCACAGAATGGGCACAGAGTTGTTGCTGTGCTTGCTGCTACCGCTGCAGCTGCTGCTCACATCATGACGCGTTTTGGGCTCCGTCAAGCACGTTCTTTCGGTTGGGGTGGAAGGCTTCCCACCAGTCCTTGTGTGTTTCGAGCTTGGCATAGTGGCATGGTGTTTCGGTGTATGAAGCTATCCCGGAACACTCCAAGTTACCGGGCCGCCTCCCACAACGAGGGCCCCGCAAGCAACGGAATTCCAAGAGGACACTCGGACTTTCAGATAGAAGACAAGCGATGCGCACACACACACACACAGAGGGACACAGAGACATACAGAGACACACAAACATAGAAACAATCAAACCTACACGCGGACAGTCAGAGAAAGACAAACAAACACACATACACGCACACACACACACACACAGCGACACAAACGGAGACAAACACATAGACACACGCACACACAGAGACACACACACACAGGGACACACACACACACAAAGAGGCAGAGAGAAACATACAGATACACACCGAGACAGACACATAGAGATGCACAGACACAGACACACACACACACACACACACACGCAGAGACACGGAAAGAGAGAGAAAGAGAGACTGTGCGCACACCGACAAACCAGAGACACAAAGACATGCAGAACCGAAAAATACACGCGCACAGACACACGCGGAGACACGCAGACGCAGGTACAAACACAGACACACACACACACACACCCACATATATATATATATATGTATGTATATATTCATATATATATATATACGCATGTGTGCATGTATGTAAGTATGTATGCATGCATGCTTATATATAGATATATATCTATATAAGCACACGTGTATACCTATATTTACGTATGTATGTATCTATGTATTGGTTTGCTTAGTTATGTTTCTTTGCATGTTGATTCGTTTCTCTATCCCTTTGTCTACTTAATTCTGTACTTACTACTGTATCTGCTGAGTTATGCATCTATCTATCTATCTATCTATCTATCTATCTATCACACATATACCTATATCCATACACATATACATCTTGATCTACGCCTACAGTCCATTCCGATGTAATTCTTTTCATGTGCAAAACATGACAGATAATATTGCAGATAATGCAAGTATTTTAACTAGCCGTAGTACTAGTATTGATATGCATACTTAATTTCATTAACCTGAATATGCATACTCATTTTCACTTTATGCATCTATGTTGACACGTGTGCAAAACATGGAGTGCTGAAACGCTGGGCAGAAGCTGAGAAATAGTCTAAATCCTCACCGTCTGAGGTTAACCCGCTACAGGCAAGCAATCCTTGCAACAGCTACCCAATGGCGAACTGACATCAAATCCCTTCCTGGGTGGGGGCTCCGAAGTGTCAGATTACAGTTTCGACCGCTGTCCACCCAACAACCCCGCGTGCCAGAAACAAACAGAAATCCCAGAGAGTGTTGAACTGTGACACGGCTTTGCAATGTGCAATTCTGATGGTAGACTGCCGACACGACGGTTCACGAAAAGGCCTCACATGTCCGTCCCTGCGCGTCAGCCATTTGTTCCACACACAGCCCATGTTCTGCCTCCGCAGGTACAGCAGCTTCCGCAGCCACCTGCATCGCAGCACATTGGCAAGTTGGGCCGAGCTTCCAGGTTCCTGTGAAACTTGGGGTTTCTTGATAGTGAAGGAGTGGTAACATCAGAGGTGACTTTCCTGAGTGGCGTCGGATTGGGTTTCGGGTGGTTTCATTGTGGCTTCGGCTCCGACTGCAGAGGCTACAAGACACACGCCTGCTGCTCGTGATGCTGATGTCGCATGGGTAGGGACCGCGGAGGCCGCACTGAAGCATAGTTTACGAGTTTCGCCCCTTCAAGCCGAAGGAACCTCAGCTTCGAATGCTCAAGGCCTAGGCCAAGGAGCCAAAGATCATCCTCGGCATGCTGAACTAGGATGACCCCAAGTTACGACATGCCAAGGCCGCCGTGCCTCCGGAGGAGCCTGTGACAACTTCTGAAGCCGACTCTGTAGCACCTCAATCTCCTCGCCTGAGCGAGTGAAGCTCTGGATTCTGAGTAGGCTCGGCACACAAGAGGTGCGGCGCAAGAGTTGTCAGAGTGGCTTAACTGTAAGCTTTAAGGCTTTGGGTGTCCACTGAACCATCAAAAGACTCTTATAAAGCTGAGGTTTGTTGGAGTCCGAGATTGTGGCTGCAGGCACAAGGCCTGCAGAAACTTGCAGTACAAGGGGCTTTAAGATGAGAACCTCGTGCCCATGCTAGGCTCCGAGCGCATGCGCTCGCGCTCTGCCAGCCATTCCGTGCGCTCCTCGAGACTGGGCTTTCCAGCAGGTGCGAGTGCCTGTCTTCGGTGGGAATCCATGTTGGATTTTAAGTCCGACTCCTGGTGTGGTAGGGTCACCGGCTAGAATTTCGCTCACGGACTGGTATTAATCCGGCGATATCTTTACGACCGCGGCTGTGTACACAAATGTCCCAATGCAACCCTGCCCCGACCTTGAGCAGGGATTCCACCTGCTCACGGAGGGCTGTCACCTCGCGGGACAGCCACACGGCCCGGAATCAAAAGGCACCCCAGAATCCCAAGGCAAGGAGTCGACCTCATCCTCAGCCATGGCTCTTCGGGGCCTGTCACCAGGAAGTGATCAGAGTTCTCGCATTCCTGCTGCGCCCTGTTTGTCCTCCCCTGTTCACCTTGCAAACTTCAAGCCTCGGCTTCCAATAAAGCAGCCTGTGACGGCATGTAGCAAGGCCGTGCAAGGCCGTGAAAGGCCGTGCAACACTCCAGCCTCAAAACGCATATCGGTAAATTCGCCTTCTTAGTGAGCATTGCCCACGTTCGCCTTGAACTCTGACCGCCCCTGCTTCAAAGGGAAAAAATGGGAAGCCTCTCAAGCTAGATCCTGCAAGGCTCGACTCAAGCTCTTAGCGAAAAGCTATCTGCGCGGCGCATCTTGTATCCATAGGATCAAGTTGACGACTGTCAGGATTTCCCGTGCCAATGACCTGGATCAAGCCGGCGCAACCGCAGCCATCAACCCTTGCTCTCGTGGCGCAGAGAAGTCGAGCCAGTTTTTGAGATTGAATATCTAATTCGACTTTCATGTGCCAAGACGGCGGCAAGCGGTGTTGCGAACCTTCAGTCTGAAGAAATGCTAGCTGCTAGAGAGTTGAGGATCCAAACCATTACGCTCCTAACCGCATCAAGGCTGTTTGTTGCTTGGGTCGACTGCCGAGGGGTTTAGGGACTTCCAAGCGTGAATGCTCAAGAACTGTCAGCCCGGTGTTGATCAGGGTCGTGCAGGTTCTTTCAAAGCGGCTTCCATGGGGCTGGCATTCGTGCTTCATGGGAAGCTTGAGAGAAAGCTGGCATGAAGCAGTCATGGCACCTGAACTGAGTCGAACAGGAAGGGATTGAAGTCGCCAGGCAGATCTCTGAAAGGCACGCTCAAACATGGCCCAGGCAGCTGAACCTGCAAAACCTGAAACCCTACCTCAAGAATCACAAACTCTCCCTGACAAGCCTCAGTCTAACACGAGACTCTACATTTCTCCCCTTTCTGCGCGACATCCCTGGACCAGCCCGGGTTGGGCCGGAAGTCCGCCGGCTCGACGCCTTGCGGAATACAAGTGTCCAGTTTCGTAGTCGCCAGCAGCGACGCTTCCGTCTCTTGGGGTTCAGGGAGATGAGCAGGAACCAAAGTAGCAGCGGGCTCAAACCTATGAGTCACGCTTACCGAGCACTGCATTGAAACTTGCGGCATTCCTGAACACAATGCGTTTGAATTGGCGGACAACAGCTTGGCCATGTTATTGCATCCTTTTGCCATAAGCGGTGCTCGCCCATGAGCGACGCTGCAACGTTCTTCGTGGAACTGCTTTGCAGCTTGTGGACATCATCCTATTGAATTTCGAGCACAAACAATATCAGACCTGCTATGGGCCGGTACAATTTTCCTCGGGGCCCACAAAATGTCCCCTGTCAGGAATATTTCGCATGAAGGGCCGATGGCAATGGTAGCCGCTTGGGAATTCATAAACCTGCAGCTCCATGAGGAAGTGTGCCATCACCGTCATATTGCAAATCAATTTTCGCTCGCTAGCCGAAGGAGCTGGAAGTATGTACAAAGCTCAAGGCTCGCTGGGTGCGTGCATGCATCAGGAGGGCCTGTCACGGAGCATGTTCATTTTAGAGTGCCACGATGACAGGCTAACCTGGCCAAGTGCTGTCATGAACCCCTGTTAGACGTGTTAGTCCAGGATCCTGGCCTTCCCAAGACTTCTGGAATACTACGCATGTCAAGATGCCTTCCTTGTGGACCGCTCCCGCCTGTGAATGCCAACGGTGCAACCCTCGGCAAACAGGCCAAGCCGTGAGCAACACGACCTCGGCCACCAAATTCAATCCAAGTGAGTGCGGAAAATGTACAAGGCAACTTCCAACTTGGCAAGTTTCGAATTTGGTAGACCTGGAAAATCAACACGCAGCTCGCGCATAGACATGCATGCAGGCTGCATCATCACGCTGCTACTGCAACACTACGTATGAGGTAGCCAAGGCAAGGGCTAGGGCTAGGGCTAGGGCCAGGCAAGCAACATGAAGCAAACAGCCGTGGGCCAACGAAGAGAAGTGACTGAGTCGCGGGCCAAGCACACAGAACTTCACCAGGACCAACACAAACATCCTCCCACACCATAACCTTGCCTGCGACGACTGCTGGGAGACCCAAGCCTTTCGTCCAGTGGCCTCGGCCCCCTTGCCGAGACTTGCGGCCTGCAACTCCGCCACACTTGCGAAGCGCGAACTTGCCACACTTTGCGATCTGCTGTCGCTCGCTCCGGGTCAATGCACTCGCCTCCGGCCCGAAAGGAACAAGCGTCCCTTCGTGGTAATGACAGCTCATACTGGTTCGATTCGCCGATGCAGTGTATTTCTCCCCACAACGGCCGCAAACCTTAAGTCCAAGCGTGCTGTCGGCCAAATGTCCCTGGCGATTGTCCGCGTATAGCAACCTGGATCACCGTTTATCACCGTTTCAGGTAATTTTACGCTCCTTTCTGTTTTTACCCTTTTTGACGCTCTTATGCTCGGAGCCTGCATTTTTACGCTCTTTACGGTTTTACAGGGTTTCTTCTGGGCAGATTTGATTGCCCGTTGTAGATCCGCGATTCGTGTAGTGACATACAAGCATGCACGTCTGAATTTACGTTTGTTTATGGTCTGTTTACGCTTTTCATACGCTTATTTATGGTCTTTTGCTCTGGTTGCTGTGGAATTTGTTGTATTCTGGCTGCGCAGAGAGACAACAGGCCGATGCCAGGCAAGCACGTTTTCCAGGCTGTATGCGCAATTACGCTAATTTACGCTCCTTTCGCACGGAATGTGATTTTTACGCACCTTTCCCAAAAGACCAAAAAAATACCATGGTTTTGATGTCCCAGGAACTTGTTGTGCGGCTTCTGCTTGGTAGGCGTCGGAACAGGAGCTAGTTTGACCTGCGGCACAGCTTCACATGGCCAATGCACCTCTCCCGAGCAGCCCGAACTTTCCTTCTAGTTCAGCCCGCTAGAACAGCCAGAAGCAGCTAGAATCCCAACGAAGGCTGCAAGCCACGGAGTGGCCTCCTCGAAGCTGTCGGAGCGCGGTTTCTGCTTCCGGCGCCGCCATTCCTCGGCTCTCCGCGCACGGCGGGTGAAGACCTGCTTGTAGCTTCCGGCGAAGTCCTCTGCCTGAGAGGGAAATGGTCCGAGACGGCCCTAGACGAACGCCCATTCTTGGTTTAAAATTTTGCGCTCGCAGCAAGAAGCAAAACGTACTTTGCAGCAACCTGGCTGCGCAAAGCCTGAGGAACAACGAAGGGAAGAAGGCTTCCAATACCCCTCCCCAGGCGGCTTCGGTCGTTCTCGTCGCGGAGCATGCCAGAGCCTTGCAGCAATTGGATCATAGCACCGACACTGGCACGACAAGCCTTTTGCAGCTTGGGTAAGTTTACAGCCATTTACAGTTATTGCACCCGATATCCTGAATCCCAAACTGCCGAATTTTGGCACTCAGCCCCCCTCGCGCGCACACACACACAGAGACAGAGACCCCTGCACGCGTGCGCACGCAGCACCGCGGAGCCTCGACACCGTACACCGCAGAAGGGTCGCCTGCAGCAACCTGAATTTTCAGAATGACATTCTCTGGGAGGTCCACAAAAGAAATCCTTCGAACGGCATTCCTCGCCATTGCCGATCGTCGAAGGGGAGGCTGGATCCCGCTGGCGTCAGCTGAGCTCGATTTGCTTCAAGCTGACTGTCCGGTTTGAGCCTAGATGCAGCTGCATGGCCCTGCACAAAAGGAAGCCCTTGCTACAGGGTGGGTGCCACAGCTGCCCGACTGCTGAATGAGTCTGTATCTCATGCAGCCCAAACAACTGTTCCCTTCTGAAAAGACATGGGCAGCTGATTCCAACCAAAGTTTCAAGCTTAAGCTAAAGGCCAAGTGCTACTGCACGCCAACACACTTCTCGTCAAGTAGATGTTGGTAGCTGTACTATCGGTTGAAATTGCTCAATGCACCTAGCAGTATGGAATAGATCCAATGGTTCAATACGGCTGAATTCTGTCCGAAAAAATTTCCGGGAAGACACCTTGAGGAGACAGCCGCTGACACTTCGGCTGGTGCGCAGTCCTTCGGCTGAATCTTGTTCAGAAGGCAAGTAAACTGATACCAAGTTCTCACGGACCCTTCACAAGGAGCTGGTTTCTCCCAGCACCGTAGTTTGTCGTAGCGGATGGCAGCAGTGGATGTAAGTCGTGCTGCCCAATGTCATCTCAAACAGCTATTTGCACGAGACACCACTCCCGCAAACAATGGTGAACCTTCGACGAGCTCAGTCAGACAAAGAATGGATTGTGCTAGGAGTTGGGCTGATGAGGCTGATGATGCACAAACACGACAAATTCTGCGATTGACAGGCGACGGCTCAGCATGGCGCTGGGCAAACAGATTCGCTGAGTATTTGGAAGGGGTCTTCCGCCACCTAAATGATCACATCTACAATCTACTTAAATCCAGCTTTCTTCCTACAAGATGCCGGCCAAGATATGACAATTGAACAAGTTGACATATACTGCATGGACGCATCAGCTCACAGGCGCCTTTCTGGCTTCTTCGAAACTAGACCTTCAATTCTCGCCAATCCACCGCTGTTAGACCGTGAACGAATGCTGCTCCCCAAGCGCTGACCTGCTGTCTGTCCGCTACGTTGGCGGAACGCATGCTTCCTGGATAATGTTGTCCACACGGGGAAGCCTAGGAACGAGTGGGGGCTTGCGGTTTCGCTGTGTTCGCACCGCGACATCAGAAAGTAGTATGAGGATTTGTAGATCAAGCTTTGAGTGGCTGAATTATCAACATGCCGTGTTCAAACAATTGCCTCGAGGAGGGAAACGCTGAAGCTACCTTTGCCGAGGCTCTGGCCGTGTCAAGAAAATTTCGCTTCAGTTCTGCACCAAACATTCGCAGAAACTGCCACCGAAAACGTCACGGTTGGTAAACCACAAACCTGCATCTGCTGCATGGATACACTGGACTCTGCCCATGCACTCAGCGTCCTTTCTGGTTATATGCCGGAAGCCTGATCCCAAAAGCTAAGCCCTAATTAAATGATGCATCCTGAGCGGTTGAGCTGCCGACCAAAGCCTGGCAGTTTTCACCAGGAGCTCCCCGTCGATCGGTGACGTCCGCATCTCCTCCCAAGGAAGCTCAAGGCACGTGCTTTTGGGGACTTGGAAGGTTCGTTCTTCCTGTCAGATCAACGAAAGCCGACCTGCAGCCAAGATCTGGAATCTCGAAGAAACTAATTAAAGAAACCACATCTGCAGTAAATATCTGGGCCCAGTTGAAGCATGGGCTTTGTTGTGCGCAACATGGCGGCAGGACTTTGAAGCTTCGTGCGAATCCTATCAACACATGACACATGCTTGCTGGTGCATGAATATGTGCCGGGGCACGCGTAACGATGCATCCAACAAAAATCCGACTGCAAAAACCTTCATTCCGAATCGCGAAACACCTAAATAACGAGGGCACCGTGCGTCGACGGACGTGCCGCAAGTGTAGCTTCTAATTCGCTCTACAGAGAGGAGTGGCCCTCGAGTCCGGAATTTGCTACACACCAAGCGCAGGTTGAACAACTTCGAACAGCCTGTCCAGAATGCAGACTTGCCAATCGCTCTTGGTGAGGCGAATCATAATTCGGTAGGGCACAACTGGCATAAATATCGAAGGAGATGGAGAGTTTGGGGTTGTGAAGCCTCTGGTTCTACTGTCCGGATCGTCCCAAGTTTTCTCCGATGATGCCAATATCTATTCAATTCCTATCTCGTCTTAGACATCAAACATCTCGCTTTGAGCATGTTTGTGCATATTCATCTGTTTGTTTGTGTGCCAATTCTCATGTTTCACAACGACGGAGTCTGCAGAGCCGGCATGCCCGTGGTCCTGATTCACCAGCTCCAACCTGGGCAAAGGCTTGCATTCAGGGCACTACGTCGAAGGAGGAAACAATCGAACTGACAAGAAGGCTGTCACAGATCATGGTAGCACGGACAGTTGTTCTGATGATAATGGTACTGCGGACCAGCTGCAAACAGCAGTATCAACAATGGCAACAACAATCCTAAGAAAGAATCGTCGACCTAAGAATAGCAATGACTGAATCAATAACCCAATAGCAACACTGATGGTGCGAGTACAAGTAATCTTCATCCAACTGTTACAACAAGCGGTCGTCTACGCAAGCATCGTAATTGCCATCACCATCAGCATCGTCGTCAGCAGCATCATCATCATCATCCTGCTGCTCATCATCTTCTTTTTCTTCAACATCATACCAACTAGCTTTTTTTCGTCCTCAACTTTTTTAGAAGGCTAGCTAAACCTTTAACAGCAGCAAAAGCTACAGCTGCAAGTACCGTCGCCAGAACACTGTTGTTGCCGTCGTCCTCGCATGTTGTCGCTCGCCGTAAGAACAGCAATAGTGCCGGCAATCAGTAGGCAATACCAACATGAAGTCAGAAATTTCTGAATGAACACAGATATAAACGACACTAAACGACTCATTTGACCCTGAGCCTGCACCAACCCTCTCGTCAAGCTCTCGATGATCTGATACTCCGAAGCCACACACACCTCACTGCACCCCTCAACCTCACCGCAGACTTCGGCAAGGGCGGCAACTTGAGTCTGTTTCTTGGAAGAACCAACACTGCCCCAAACTCTTCTCAAGGATTTCGCAGAACAAATGCAAAATAATGCGAAGTGACGGAGCACTGCTACTTGGTGCGCGGCACAGCCTCCATGCCACGTGCGGCCATAAGACGCCTGAAGCACCAATACCCGCAAGAGCAAACAGAAGTCCACACTCAGGTCATTGATCATGTTGATGAGAAAATGACCCACTTGCACACCACCCTACACGAGTGAGGGCAGCTGCACCTACGAGAAGCTGGTGCGGAGATAGGCAGAGATGTGGAGAGATGTGGAGAGATGTAGAATCGATGTAGAACTCCATCGGACCATCTGACGGACATCTGTTTCTTGCTACGGCACAGTCTGCCCCTGACCATTTTCTGTCACCACAGGGATTTGCAAACCCCAGCGGGGTGACTGAAGCCTCGTTCTTCGGGGCCCTGCACTTTGCCGAAAAGTCGGATGGTACCATGAAGTAACCTCCACACAGACTTCCACATCTTTGGACATGGGGAAGTTGGCCTCTTTTGCAGCTGGAAGAGTGCCAGGGTCACGGCCTCGCTTTCCGCACTTCCAAGGCATAAAGTGTCAAGCGATCTCCAACCCACGACACAGCAATCAAGACACAAACAGCGTGATCCTCGGACTGGGCTTGCCGGCAAAGTATCAGGCCTTGCCCTTTCTCTCTAGACACAAAAACACCTGCTGCCAGCCTTCGCCTTCAATGCAAGCAAGTTCTGAAGACTCGAGCTTCGCTGACGCTCTGAAGCTTCTGAAGACTAGAGCTTCAGCAAGAAAATTCCTGAACCATCCCTGGCAGGCAATTGACTTTTGGATCCAAGTGCATAATGTTGTGACAATCATGACCCTCTAGACCCTGGTCACGAGTAGCCTCCCGACCCTCGAAACCGCAGGCCCAAAACATCTCTCCGCTGGGCTCCGTGCGAGCACGCCTCGAAGGCCGGCCTCTAAGAAGATGTCCATGGCCTCGCTTCCAGCCAAAGCCCGGGAATGACTGAGCCAGCCTTGCCCTGGGCTCTAGGACTCTAGGGCCTCTGGACTGAAAGAGGTGATCCCAGCTTGCCTCGAGCTGCGTCCTTCGGAGAAGCCCGAAAAAAACAGCGATGCGCTCGAACCTATATATTTCAATCTTCCACAGGGCCTCGATGACTGCGGGAAGAGGGAGCCATTTCCCTGGCGTACTTGTGAGCTTGAGATTTCTGGCAGTCTTGAGATAGAGATCCTCGACTCATGATTCAGTTGGGATCCCCAAGCAGCTTGCGCTGCATGAAATCGCGCTCGGCTGCTGGCGGCTCGCTCAGCTATTTGCGGCTTCGGCTGAGAGTTTCTGTGGAATTCGAGGGCACTTCTTTAGAAAGTCCTGCTGCAGTTCTGCAGCTTCTGGTCGGCCGTGGCAGCAAAAAGCGAGTAAAGGATCTCACGACTGCCTCATTCCGTTCACATTACGCGAAGTAGAATGCAACGACCAATCAGCAGCAAACATCCTGAAGACGGCAGAAGCAAGCCGCGGCGCACCGAAAAGAGAGAGCCAACCTCAGGAAGTGAAAGGAGTGCCAATCCCGGGAATGGTACTGTAAGTGCATGGGCCGTGGAATGTTTGCCGGCAGATATTCGACTAGAGGTGCGGATGTTTTGGGCACAAAGCTTGGGCATGTGGTTCAGGGGTTATTCTGCCCTCGAGATCTCGACTAGGCACATTTCTCGACACCTGGTCAGAAAAGGAACGCACACCAAACGTCGCCTACAACGCAGTACAATCCGTAGCCGTAGACCAACCCCGACCGCTCACCCAATCTGTGGTTGGTCATTATCCTGGAATTGCCTGTGTTTCAATATGGAGACCCGTCACAATACAGAGGATGCAGCAACAGCGGGTTTCGGTTGGGAGCGACGGCCTGCAGCAAGGTTGATGTTTAGTGTTCAGTTTTGGGATGCGCGCTTCAAGACTTCGAGTTTGGAGTCTACAGCATAAGGTCATGCTTTGCGCAACGAGCTTATCCCTCAGTCGGGCAAGGCAAGGCGAGGCTCGCACATGTCTCCTGACCTACCTGGGATGAAGCTCCCACAGCAGATCCCCAAACCGTGGCGATGGCAAGCGGATGCAATGTTCGCTCTCCAAATGGACAGCTGAGTCTAGAAGAAGCCGCGAAGCGAAGCGACTCACGCAATACATAGAATGGAGCACGCACCGTATCTGCAACCACAAGTGTGACAAGAAGTACAAAGAACAGGCGCTAAAGAAACCGAAGCTTTTAGCACAGGCCTCAGATTCCCGATCCAACCCTCTGAGATGAGTGCCATTGGGCACATAGCTGAGAGTCAACACACCACAGCCTCGTGGGGGGGGGTGAGGGGAGGGGCAGTTCAACGAATCCAAAGCCTTCAAACAAGCAGTTAGCAGAACGGTCCAACCGAAGTTTAATAGGGTAACATCCAGTGCTAGCGCACAAGGTGACACGATGAGGATGTTGCGATGATGAAGGTGATGGTGATGGTGATTTGAGGCTGTGAAAGCGACAGCGGCAATTTGCGGCAAAGATCGTCGTGATGACAAGGGTTCTGATGATGTTGATGGCGATGGGGCTATCAATGGTGTTGAGACTGAAACTGCTGATGCTGTTGATTGTCATGCTGGCAGCAATTACACCCGATGATCTAGAGACACAGGAATATTACTACTGGTGACAATGTTGGTGGTGTTGATGACTGACCATGACACTCACTACTCCATGCACCAGCATCGTCTTCGTCGTCCTGTTCGTCGTCAGTGTCCTCCTCCTTCTTCCTCCTAATCATCCTAATCCTCCTCCTCCTCCTCCTCCTGATCCTCCTCATCATCCACCTCCTCCTCATTATCATGCTCATCATCGTCGTCGTCATCATCATGAACATCATCGCAACCAGCTATGTATCACCGGCGACATCACCGTCCATCACCACCATTATCAACAACAGCATCAGCGTCAGCAGCAGCAGCAGCAGCAGCAGCAGCAGCAGCAGCAGCAGCAGCAGCACCACACCGAGAATGTTTTCATCATCGGGATATCCCCCGGGCAAAATCAGTATGGGTGAAGGACGAAGCTCTTTGGGGAAGCTTTGTGACCTTTGGGGTTGTCGAGGTCGATGCACTCCTCAAGAGCTTCGGTTCAGAACGGACAGTGCAGCTTCGAAGAAGTCGATACGCACAGTCTTGTCTCTTCCCACGCTCCAACAGCTTCGGGTGCTGCGGCGCGGCCATGCCTTCTGCCACTCACAAGGTCTGCACCGATCTCAACAGTAGACTCTGCAAGTCGCAGAGAGCGGGTGTTGACATTCTTGCACTGTACAGCCGCTCCCATCCAGTGAGCTCTTCACATGAAAGGTGCGGAACCCTGCTTTAAAGGTCGCACCTCAAGCGTCGCCCAGAGGCTAAAGAGCGCGCAAAATAAATAAAGGACCTGCAAATGCACCACCAGCTGGGGGCCTCTTCGCTCAGATCAGGATTGGCGAGTCGAGTGCGCGAAGAGACCGAGATTTGCTCAACGCAGCCCAGGACGGAATGGTGGTGTTCCACATCAGCTCCTGCACGTCCAGGCTATTAGCAGGGCTTGGTACCCTTGGGAGTCGGTCTAAAGAATTTTTAAAAAAGGCTCTGCTCTGTCGGGTTTGCCGGCTCCTCGGCATCCACAGGGCCTCCCCGCTTCTCGGCACGTCCTGGTCCTTCCAGGCGCAGGGCCTTGAAGAAGAAGCCGTCCTCTGCTCTCGGGCGTTGGTGCTATGCCGCTACACTTTAGGAGAAGCCTGGGCATAGAGGACGCCATGCCATCTCAACACCACGGGCAACCCGCACCACCAGCACCAGCACCAGCAGCAAGCACAACGGCCCAACAACTTCAACCACACGAATAACAACAAGAACAACTAGAATCAGAACAACAACTTGACAACACTACATCTACCGTCTACCACGTGTGCGAGTGCTGAAACATCTGGTACTATTGCCAGCAGCATGTGTGCTGGAACAACATAAACCTACAAAGAACAAACAAAAAGCACGCATAAAGACATGGAGTCATTGAGGTCTGCATCCATGAGGTTGTACCCAAAGGTGCTGTTGCAGTATGCGGAAGTCGCAAGCCGGGCACCCTCATATGGCGGCGGCAGCACCAGGTCCAAGCCCACCGGCCCCTGAGACTCGCCGAGATAGGGCTGCAGCCTGCTTCCGCCGTTGCCCACAATCCTCGATTTAACAGGGTGCCTGCACAGTAAGGATGCCTTTCTCAAGACCTTGAAGCTAGCATCATTGCGATCCAAAACCGGAAAAATCCGGAAAAATACACCGAAGACATATGTAGCCAGCACGAAGCTTTCAAGAAAGCGCATCCAATCTCCCCCTAGAGACCCTAAGCTCTCATCCCTCGTCTCCCACTTCTGATGGCGCGGCTGTGGCTCAGATGCAAGGGCAATCCATCGACTTTGAAGGCTTGGAACATGTGGACGTGGCCATGGATGGAGGCGGAGATGTCCTGGCAGGTCAACAAGCTCCGGGTTTTAGCATCTTGAGGAATGAGCGACTGAGGACGGTTCGGGGTTGGAGGCTCCGGCTGTGTTCGAAGCGGTGTTTTTCCTGGCAGTTCGGGCTAGCTCCTGGTATCTTCTGGTTCTTGGCGGTTGTTCTTATAGCAGGCATTTCACGCGGCCTTGTAGGTGTTGTTGCTGAGCGCCTGCAGGGCGGAGAGAGCTCGGGGAGGATTGAGGTAACGGGTAGCAGTTCTGCCCGAGACTGGTGTCGTCTAGACGATGGAACTCAGGATCGCAGGTTACAGTCGGAAAGCTTGCAAAATCTTGCAAAGTACCTGCTGCAATGTCCACTCAATGGCGAAGAACTTGCCCTGGTGGCAAACGAAGCCAAAGATGGGATGGTGGCTGACTAAGAAGTGTGTCTTCCCCGGCGTCCTCAGCTTCTCCGACTCCTCAAAATGATGGCGGTAGATCTCTACCTGCTCCAGAATCTCAGCCTTTGTCAGACTCTGATTCGGATCATCCAAACGGCTCAATGTTCCGATGCTTCCAGCGGGATTTTCGGGACACTTGTCATCTGTTTTGACATCATCAACCATGGCGGTGTCCAGGATAACAAACTGCGTGTCGGCAAAAGTAATGGCATAGGGATCTGTGTAGTCCTGAGAAGACTTCAGCCGTCGTAGCACCCTGACTCTGACTTCCATATTCACAGCCCCAGTCCTGCTCTAGGTTCTTCGAATATGAAGACTCTTAAAAGCTTCGTTCACTAGGACTACCTGAAGCTGTGCTACAGCAAGGTCAGGGTCCTCGCAGTACTCCCCACCAATCACCTCCGGATAGGGCCGGGGGTCCAGCAGCAGAAAAAAACCATTGCCTAGGTTGCTGTCGGCATCTGTCAGCTTTGGTCGTTTTGAGGTTTGCACGCGCATGCCGCGGGTACAAATAACTTCATGCATAACTCTCGAGAGCAGCTCAGACGCCACCCCGTCCACACCGCTCGTGGTTGCCCCGAAGGAAAATCCACGGAGCGGCTGACAACAGGCTTAGGCTGGGCTGGAAGAAATCTGCGTACCAGCCGTTCCAGTTGTCACCCCAAAGCCTCGACTGGTCAAAGTTTTAGGCACGGAATGATTCTTGGATCTGGGATTGAGCATGTGGCAGACAGAGGGCCTAGAATATCCTGGCATCCAGACAAGCCTCATACACACTTCCTAGCTCGCACTCTACTTCACATGCTGATGGTTCTGTCAGCCAGCGCAGCTGCCTTCTCATGCTTGTGCCGCATGCATCACATGCTTTCCAAATTCGTTCCACGACCATGCGCACATCATAAGTCTAATCGGTGTCAGAGAAGACATAATCGAATGACAGGCGCGACTCCGACCAACAAAATGCTCCACGCTGCGTCTGGGTTTGCAGCACACAATGAGAACCGCATCTAACCTGCATGTTCACCTGTTCTCAGGAATCCGCCGCGAAGTGCTGTTGCGATCGCTTGTGCTACAAGACGCTATGTGAATGCGGTCCAGCAGCCCCGGAGACAAGGGAAAGCTATGGTTGTTGATCGCAGAGCAATTCTGGTTCTGCGGGCAGGGGCCCTGTCGGTAGAAGTAGTCGCCAACATGCACCACCAAATCTGGCTCGTCACGTGCCGCAAGCTCTGCTTGGACCTGAAAAGGCCAATCCTCCAAGCTTTGGAATCTTCCTGCCACGAGGCTTGAGTTGAACGGCACAGTTTCGTTAGGTGCGCACTGTTCGATGCCGTAGAGCTTGTCAGGGCCGGGTGCCAGGCAAGTTCCGTCATTCCTTGCCGTCACCCGCAAGCCAGTGTCGCCGAGAAGGACTGTACGTTTGGGAGACAGGCTCAACTTCGGCAGGACTTTGTTGCCGAAGCGGATGCTGTTGGCCGACAGCCCCTTAGGCAGAGGAACCTCGCAGACCTTCACAGGAAATCTGAAGGGCATCTTTTCGCCGCCCACGGCGCGCACTCGCACGGCGCCGGCTTGCAAAAGCAGGTTGGGGGAGGCACCAGCAACTGTGGAAAGGCTGGGGCAAGGGGCCGCGATCTTCACGATCGCCCTTGCCCACGGCTGCCCGCTTTCTGCGTAGAGGACATATACCAGCGGGAAATGCTCTTCACCCACGAGTCCCTGTGCCAGGCGGAAAAGAAGGAGGCTGTTGAGGAGCCTCATGACCCGTTGTGCCATGCTCACCAGCAGGGAACACAGCTTCAGCAAGGCTGGAAATGGCAGTCTCGATGTTCCAAGAAACTTGCAATACTTCCGCAGATTCGCACCTTACTCGCACCTTTGAAGCCGAAGCCCTAAACCTCGTCACCCAGAGAAGCCCCTCGGTGCCCCACCGTTGAGGTGCTTGGCGAGGTCAGGGAGGTAGAGTGCGAGCAACCTCCAACTACACACTGCTCGAGATGCGAGGCTGACCATTTCAAGAGGCTCCGTCATGCACTTGAAACAATCCTCATCTTCAACAAGAATCGCACACTGCCTCGGGCAGTGTGACTTTATGAATCAGTCCGAATCCTTTGCCACACTCTCAAACTCGAATCGAGACCTCGCTAGAAGAGACATGACTCTGCTGTCCTCAAAGACTGTTGCGGGGCTGCCTTTCGAAGAGCACCACGCCCTTGGTCATGAGCGGGAAGCCATCGGACCTTGGTTCTGGCTTCAGGATTGTTTGTGACTCTGGAGCAGGGAGAGCAGTCCGAGGCCAGGGGCTTCGGCGGAGTTGGATGCTAAGTTCAGCAGGTTTGCGAATTGGGAGCGAGAGCTGCAGCAACCAAGAGATCTGGCCACTGCGCCATCGACTCATCATCCAAACTAAAGGGCTCGCCGAAGCTTCTGCTAATGGAGGCTGTTTGATACCTACGTCACTAGCTAGCCTGTTCGCCGGGCCCCCTGAGCTATGCAGAAATCGATGTCATGCAGCTGGTTGTTTGGTGCAGCTGTCGTTGCCATTGCTTCTTTGGTGCAGGAAGGTCCTTGTCGGACAATCGCGCATCCTGCTTTTTGAACGAACACGTAACTGCCCGGGGTCTTCTGATGAACCTTCATGCTGGCCTTGGGGCTAACTGAGGTATGGCTGAAGCCCTGCAAGACTGTAAGGAGAGTGCTCGTGAGAAAAGCAGACACGATGTGACACGATGAACACTTTGGAGACATGCACTGCTGGGTAAGGACGAAACTGGATCCACATCCAACTTTCTATCGGCCTTTCAGAAGGTGTATCTGTTCTCGTATGTTTCAATGCACGGACAGGTACAAACCGAAGGGCTGAAGGACGACCCTGGGCTGGCTTGCTCTTGCAGCCGAGGGGCCACAGGCCACCAAACCTTGTTCGGCTTCAGGCAAGGTGTTGCTGTTTCCAACTAGAGCAGCTCGCGAGAAAGGAGTGATTTTCAGATCTCTGGTACAATTGATGGCGGGCTCAGAACAAGCTGCGAGGGCACGTACGTCATGCCAACGCACACATACGCACACGTGGGCGCAGACGAACAGACAGACAGACAGACAGACAGACCGACCGACCGACCGACGGACAGACGGACGGATGGATGGACGGTCCGACAGACCACAGCAAACGGCAAAAATCCGTTGGACTTGGACTGCTCCGTAGCTGTTACACTTTGGGTCGAGCTCTGCAAGAAACTATGGGCAGCCCGTAACCTCGAACCAGCCAGGACCCAAGCAGCAGCAAAGCGTCCATGAACTTCCGGCGCCTAAGTCCCCAGGACAAAGCCTTGCTTCCACATCCGAATGCGCTTCGTGTCTGCATGTACAGAAATATGTATGTACAGATATGTATGCATGTATGCAGGTATGCACGGATGTATGTATGCATGCATGCATGTGTATGTGTTTTGTGTGTGTGTGTGTGT